>JAKOGI010002893.1:0-78968 GCA_029747015.1 Carnegiea gigantea
AGCTTGGGCGTAAAGACAGACCTGATCTGAAGGAGGCTTCCTACACTTGAAAGACTGAAAGATGTTGCTGAGAAAGTCCGTGATAGAATAATGATGTATGTCTTATCGTAAGACATGTTTAAATGTCTTGTCTCATCATAAAATAACATGTTTTATGATTTAAAATAATCAAGTTTTCAATGATTACTCTTAATTGTAAATTTGCTTAGCTTAAATATTCGTAAGCTACATCGACGAAGTGTTAAATGACACCCTCATGAGATCAACTCCATTCGCGATGGCGTATGATATACGTATTTTAGAAAAGTGGTAAATTATGGATAAAAAATGAATTTACACAATTTATAAGTTGTAATATGCTTTCACTATTCGATCATACCATTTTTTAATTTAAAAACGTTGTAATATGATTTTTAGGTTAAAATAAGACATTAAAGAACTGTCTTGTAGTAAGACATTTATCATTTGACTCCCGTGATATTGCTCTTGGCATCCAAGTTGCACCACCTAACCATCTTTCCTCCGTCCTTGTCCTAGGACCAAATTCTTTTTCCACTATCATTCTCCTTATTCCATATTTCATTTTATATTTCAAATGCAAATTTATTCAGATTTCAGGCATAAATTTCTCTAGATCTTTTCTTCATTATGTCATTTGGTTTCACAACAGGAAGGGATGGAGGACGCTTGTGTAGCGTCTGATGGATACACACATATGAATATGTGATCGTAAGGCGATAGAGATGTGGCTTGGAGACAATGACACATCTCTTACAACAAACTTGCCTCTAGCAACCAAAAACCTCATGCCACACTACACTCTTCTCTACGGAATTATGGACTGGGAGTCCAAGAGAAAAATGGCAAAATGATAATTTATTGAGGTTGACGTGAAGTTCACTCTTTCAGGGGCTTCCGTTTTTTTTGGGGGGAGCTCTTTCTTTTAATGTCTCATTGGGACTTTTTATATCTATCTCTCCTCCGTACACAAAACTTATACGCACTTGTTCGTATAGTGTATGACAGAATTCTCATATTATTGCTCACACAATTGTAGATTAGTATATTATTAAGATAATTCTCACTTGTTCCATAATAATAGTAATTGGTAATGATAATAAGGATTTAATAGAGATATCATCCACATCTGTTTCAAAAAAAAACAAAACACAATGATGGTCAAAAGCTTAAAAACACACTGGGGTGAGAGAGGCTCGAACTCTCGACCTCAGGATAACTCAAATGTAGCTATGAGACCTACGCGCTAGCCAACTGCGCCACCACCCCGTTTTGATCCACTCGAAGTCCCAGATCTTCTTCTTCGGTACCCGCCCCCCCCCCCCCCCCCCCCCCCCCCGGCCGGTGTGAAGTGCAAAGTCCATTTTATCGTAGATTGTCATTGAACTAGCAAAGCATTTGAAGTGAATAATTTGCTTAATCATAGTTCATTTTAGTTTTGAAGGAAAACCCAATTCCCTCATTGTGTTTAGTTAACTGTTCCTGCTGAATTTCTCACTATTACGTGAGAAACGGTTGTTTTTGTTTATTGAACGCCCACCAGGCGTTTGTGAAAACCCCTAACTGAACCCTTTTGTATACTTCTACCTTTTGGGCTGAAGTTGGGCCGGATACAAGGGTTGATGCTTGTCTCTTTTCTCCATCTTTGTCAAGTTTAGGTAATAAATTGACAGGGAAAATGTACCTGCCAGGTGTTCGTTAAAAGTCCTAAGTGGCACATTGTTTATATTCTGTTGGAATCCTGATTAAGATCGAGTGCTAATTACTAATGAAGTGATTCTTTGATTGTTTGAAGTTTTGGGATCAGTAAGGAGAGAGAGAGGAAGAAAAATGAAGCCAGTGATGGGGGTGGTGGTGTCCAACAAGATGCAAAAATCAGTGGTAGTAGCAGTGGACCGTCTTTTTGATCACAAGCTATTTAACCGGTATGTCAAGAGAACGAGCAAGTTCATGGCCCATGATGAGAAAGACGAGTGCAATATTGGTGACAGGGTAAGTAATTAATCATAAAGAGGGATTATCTCATCTGCATTAGTTATGCTATTTTATTGCTAGTTATCACAGAACAAAAGAATGAATTATAGCTTACTTCATGCAAGCTTATTTCTCTCTGTAGAAGTGTTGTAGACATTACAGTTGTGCAAACATAAACAAAATGTATGCAATGCGGCAATGCCTAATAGTGGAATAGTTATCTTCGAGAGGTAGCATCAGTTATCAGAGAATGTGACTTTTTTTTTCATTATGCAATAGACAAATTTAGATTTGCTTTTTCCAGACAATGTGACTGTTTCTTCATAATGCCATAGATGGGTTTCCATTTGTTTTAATGCTACATTCTTCATTGCCCAACAGCAAATTTGCAAGTAGTTTCATTCCTGTCTGTCATTGATGCAGCTATTTGAATAGAATTATACTTTCCAAGAAATTGCAGTGAAATTGCACGCTTGGGAATGATAAAATGAATGTTGGAACAACAGCTTGGAATTTGCAGCTATTTGTGCGTTCATAGTAATTTGATTGGTCCACCCTAGTTTAACTTACACAGACTTGTCTTTGAGCTGGAAGGCTGGAAAGATTTTGAACAATGAAACATGGATCAGTTGGGTGCAACTTGAGAAATGGCCTTTATCATGCCGTAGAGGATGGTTTGATGTTGCAATTTCGAGGATTTAATCCACTACTTCTGCAGCCT
Organism: Carnegiea gigantea; assembly: GCA_029747015.1. NCBI lineage: Eukaryota > Viridiplantae > Streptophyta > Magnoliopsida > Caryophyllales > Cactaceae > Carnegiea > Carnegiea gigantea. Next base: position 2,714 of record JAKOGI010002893.1, read on the forward strand.
TGTTTGAAAAACTGCTATTCCATCCTTGTAAGTTGTTAATGAGTGACTCAAACTGCCTTTACCAAACTGCCGAAGGAGTGGTCTAATGAAAATTTTGCCCTACATTACATTAAATGTGGGTTCTAAACTTCTAATCCAGTAGTGGCATGGGAGAACTTTCCTTCCCCTCCACATGCAGTCTCCAACTAGGTTGTCCCATGGGAAATGGGGCCCCTGATCAGGTTGCGTTACCATTCCCCGGGTCTTTTTTTGGGGGGGGGGGTGCCTTGGTCGCTTGATAATGTACACTTCGGATCAAACTGTAGTGATGAATAGTAAATTGTAGGGGGCTAGAGTTGGCTTACGATGAGCCAAGGATTAAAGGATAGATGTGGATTGAAGCTATAAGGTGCTTCCTTGGTGTGCGTTTTGTGCCAGGGTTGTATAGTTGTTAGAGCTTGCTTACTTTTCCTTTATCGTTACATATTATCGTGAGTAGGAAAATGAAGTTTTGATAGAATCTGTTGTGCACACTAGATTACAAGTGGCAGTGATTGTCTCTAGGTCACACTTGCCTGTTCTCTGAACATTTTTGCATTTCTAGCGCTAAGTGTTCATACTCCCGTTAAAAGCATCAATTGACTGTGGGTATTTAACTAAAATGAAGGTATTTCAGTTATTGGCCTTTTTCCTCATAGGAGGGCCTCTAGGAGATGATCTTTGCATTGTGGACGGTGGATCCTCATGCATCATTGTCCTCGCAAAGTTTGCTCCTTTTGTCTTTGGGTGCAAACTAAAAGAATTCCTTTTTCTGAAGGCAATGCATATGAATGTGTCATTATTCTGCAAAATTTCCATTTCTAATACTTCATGTTGGGAGCTGCAAATCTGTGTTAGTGCACCCATATACATATTGAAATCAGCGTTGGCGCATTCCGGCTATGATCTGCTGAATAATCCATGATGCTCAGTTGAAACTTACCGATTCCTTTAAAATATGTCTGTCCTGGATTTCAAATGCTCCTTAAATCAGTTCCCTAGATTTGAAACTGACTGGACTGCGGGTTCGACTGAATCCTTCAGGGCCACTGAGTAAGCGCAAGCATTGGACTGTTGCTGAAATTTTGAAAAAAGCTCGTATATACCAACCACCGTCAGCAGACACTATTGCTCAGTCAAGCAACAAAACGAGGGCTGCTGCTTGTACATCTGCTTGATTCTTTCAATAATTCATCTGTCCTACAATTCCTTGAGGCTCATCCTTTTAAAGTAGTAAATCAGTTTCTTTGAATTTAATTGATTGTGCTTGTGTTTCTTGTATTTCGAGCAGTCTGCATATTCTGTTCCAGTGCAACTCTAATAGTGGTGTAATCTAGATGCTCGTTTTAATGCCAGAGCAACTTTCTTGCAATTTCCATGAAGCTTGTGTATGTATGATTATCCACAGGTTTGTCATCATGCAAGGTCATCAAAAATGATTTTTGTTAAACTCCTTTCAGTCTCAAGTCTAAATCTCAAATAAAAAGAGTCAGTATTTCTTTGCTTTTTTTAGGTCTTTCATCTTCTATATAGGGAGTCAAGTTATTGTTCTCCAATAAAAGGGTTGAGCTTTTCTAGCACATATTTTCTTTATTTGTAGGACTGATGGAAGGTTGTAAGGAGAAGAACCAACTCACACTTGCCACAAAGTGAAATACTTGAAAACAAGAAGAAGGAACACAACAATGGAAAGGAAAACAAGAGTTTGGATAATCAAGTGACCTTGCAAGGGATAATCCGAAGAGCCACCCTTGGAGAACACTTGGGCAATCTCTTTGTATCAACTAGTTACAGAATTTAATCACCTTCTAGTTGAGAGAAAGAGACCTAAAGACCCACTTGAGTTGCCAAGCTCAAGATATAACACTAGGACTTTGTTTTTTGAGAGAGTTTGAAAACTCACAACTTCATTCATTCAAAAGTGCTTACAAGTGAGAGCCCCATCTGGTTTTTAAGCAAGTATGGCCGAACCCCCTCCCCTTCTAAGCAGCAAAATCAATAGCTAGGTACATTTGGGGAAGAGTTACACATCAAATCAACCAATGCTAGCTAAACACCTCACTACCTAGCTTAAGCTACTTCATTAGGGCCATAATGCCTCCTAAATGATGTGTCAAGCTTACAATGGTTCTAAAATGCAGCAAAAGCAATCAACTCAGCAAGTGGATGAAGCAAAACCCAAGAAATCAGCCCACTTGTACTGGCTAGGAAGAAACCGGTTAAAGGAGTGTTTTGTTTGTCCTTTTGGCTGGGTAAAACCAACACAAGGGGGTGCTTTGGATGGGATTTGAACCCTTGACTTGATAAATATTTATGTCCCCGTTCATGCTGCAAAATTTCAGAAAGAGTGGACTTAAGTTGGTGGTCCAATTTCTTCCTTAATTCGGACGCTGCTGTTTTGGCGCCCAGACTGCGCACTTGGAAAGATCTTGCTGATTGACTAACCAAACGACCTCCAAATCCTTTGCAACTTGTTTTATTGGATTCCTAACATCTTAACCTTAAAGAGAGGGGGCAAGGCAGTCATTCATCCCCTCACCTTCAAGTCCCAGAAGATGCACAAAACCGGGCCAATTTCCGGTTGAATCTGCCCGTGTACTGTCCGAGTGCTCTATGACTTCTTTGACCAAGGCATGGATATTCTTGACTTCCTTGGGGCTTGAGGGGGTGTGTGGAGTTGCTGGTTGTGCATTTGGAGTTTGGTCATGATGGTCCCCATCATCCCCCCCAGCTTGAATGGAGTTTGACCTCAAACTCGGCAACTCTTCTTCTTCATCATAGTATGGGCTTAAATCAGCCACGTTGAAAGTGGCGGACACCCCATAGTTTCCGGGAAGGTCTATCTTGTATGCATTTGGGCCAATCTTCTCAAGGACTTCAAATGGCCCATCCGATCTTGGTAATAGCTTGGATTTCCGCTTGCTTGGGAATCTTTCTTTCCTTAAATGGACCCATACTAGTTCCTCGGGCTGGAAATGAGCTTCCCTCCTCTTCGTGTTGGCATAGAACTTAGCTTGCTCATTGAACTTTTCAATTCTTTCTCTCACCTTAGCATGAAGCTCTTGGACCTCCTTTGCTCTCTTTTCGGCTTCCCAACTAAATTTAGTGGGATTAGGAATGGGAACAAGATCAATGGGAGTCCGTGGGTTGTCGCCATACACAACTTGGAAGGGTGAGAGGCCCGTGGCCTTGCTTGGGGCTCGGTTGAATGCAAACTCCGCATGACAAAGGAGTTCATCCCAACTCTTAATGTTCTTCTTTACCAAGCCCCTAAGTAATGTGCCCAAAGTGCGGTTTGTTACCTCGGTTTGGCCGTCCGTTTGGGGATGGCATGAGGTGCTGAATTTGAGATTAGTACCAAGCTTCCTCCATAATGTGAGCCAAAAATGACTCAAGAACTTAGTGTCACGATCGGACACCATACTCCTTGGGATTCCATGCAACCGCACAATCTCTTTGAAATAAAGATTGGCCACTTGTGAAGCATCAAAGGTGGTGTGACATGCTACAAAGTGGGCCATCTTGGAGAATCTATCAACCACTACCATGATAGAATCCTTGTGCCTTTGAGTTCTTGGTAACCCCGTGATGAAGTCCAAGCTAACATCTTCCCAAGGCCCTTGAGGAACCGGCAAGGGGGTGTAAAGACCTTGAGGCCGTATGTGATCCTTGGCAAGTTGGCAAGTAGAGCACCTTTTAATGAAGTGCTCCACATCTCTTGACATCTTGGGCCAAAAGTAATGCTCCTTAAGCATAGAACAAGTCTTCTCAATTCCAAAATGGCCGGCTAGAGCTCCCCCATGGAGTTCTTGAATCAAAAGCTCTCTAAACCCACATTTAGGAACGCAAAGTCGGTTTCCCTTGAAGAGGAATCCGTCCTCTAGGTGGAAAGGACCGTGGAAATGGCTAGAACACTTTTCAAGAATGGTCTTGAAATCTTCATCTTGGGTATACATAGCCTTGATGCACTCAAACCCAAGTACCTTGGATTCAAGAGTAGAGGGCAAGAGATATCTTCTTGACAATGCATCGGCCCCTTTGTTCATTTGGCCGGATTTATGGTGGATCATAAAGTGAAAGGATTGCAAGAACTCTACCCACTTGGCATGTCGTGGATTGAGCTTATGTTGTCCTTGGATGAACTTCAAGGCTTGATGATCCGTATGGAGGATGAACTCGCCCCCAATCAAGTAATGCCGCCAATGCTCCAATGCCCTTACTAAGGCATAGAACTCCTTGTCGTATGTAGAATACTTCCTCTTGGCATCATTGAGTTTCTCACTAAAATAAGCAATGGGCCTCTTCTCTTGTGACAACACGGCCCCAATGCCAACACCGGATGCATCACATTCTACCTCAAAAACTTTGGAAAAGCTAGGTAGTGCAAGGATGGGTGCACTAGTAAGCTTCTCCTTGATTTCTTCAAAGGCATGTTGGGCCTTCTCATTCCACTCAAAGGGCTTGACCTTGAGGATCTCGGTCATGGGTGCCATAATTGAGCTAAAATTGCTCACGAACCTCCTATAAAAGAAAGCCAAGCCATGGAAGCTCCGGACTTGTTGGATGGACATGGGGGTAGGCCACTCACGGATGGCCTTGATCTTCTCTTCTTCTACTTGGATGCCCTCGGCCGACACCACATATCCCAAGAACTTCACTTGAGGAGTGAAGAAGTGGCACTTCTCTAGGTTGCCATAAAGTTGCTCTTGTGCCAAGACACTTAAAATATCATGCAAGTGCTTGGAATGCTCTTCTTCTCCACGGCTATACACCAAAATATCGTCAAAATACACAATGACATATCTCCCAATGAATGGCTTAAGAACTTGGTTGATTAGCCTCATGAATGTGCTAGGTGCATTAGTCAAACCAAAGGGCATGACAAGCCACTCATATAGGCCACCCTTGGTTTTAAAAGCCGTCTTCCATTCATCCCCTTCAAAGATCCGTATTTGATAATAGCCACTTCTTATATCAATCTTTGAGAATATAGTGGCCCCATAAAGCTCATCTAGCAAATCCTCCAACCTTGGGATAGGGTACCGGTATTTGATGGTGATCTTGTTGATAGCTCTACTATCAACACACATTCTCATGCTCCCATCTTTCTTGGGCACAAGTAGGGCCGGGACGGCACATGGACTCAAGCTCTCACGGATCAAGCCCTTGGCTAGGAGCTCATCCACTTGTCTTTGACCCTCTTGTGTCTCTTGAGGGTTCATGCGGTAGGCCGGTCTATTTGGGAGTGTGGCCCCCGGGAAGAGGTCGATTTTATGTTGGATGGATCTTTTGGGGGGTAAGCCATGAGGTATTTCTTGTGGGAAGACGTGGACAAAGGCTTGTAGAAGTGAGGTAAGTAAAGGATGGGGAGATTCCTTTACCTTGGCCGGTTCTTGGCCTAAGAGGATCCCCTCTTTAAAGTCTTCGAACTCATGGAGTTGAGAGTGGAGTAAGGTGGTGAGGAAGACATCCATCTTGGGATTGTCTTGAGGGTTCTTTTGTGGGCTAGGCTTGAGGGGAGTGAGGGTGATTTTCTTGTTGTCTTTTGTGAAGGTATAGGTATTCTTTCGACCATCATGCATCCCCCTTCTATCAAAGAGCCATGGTCGGCCCAAAAGAACATGACAAGCATCCATGGGCACTATGTCACACCATATCTCATCTTTATATGTCTTTCCAATGGAAAAAGTAAGCAAACATCGAGTAGCAATTTGCAAACCCTTACCTTGGTTGAGCCATTGAATGGTGTAAGGATTTGGGTGAGGTGTGACCGGAATCTTGAGTTTGTCCACCATGGTTTTTGAGGTCACATTAGCACAACTTCCCCCATCGATGATGAGAGAACCCACCTTGCCACTCACGGTGCACCTTGTATGGAAGATGCTCTCCCTTTGCTCCATGTTGTCTTGAGTAGCAATCCCACTTAGAGCCCTTCTAATCACTAGTAGTTCCCCTTCATCCGGGCCCTCTTCTACTTCTTCCAACATTTCGGCCATGTACATCTCCTTTTCTTCTTCATTTTTCTCTTCCTCAACCTCTAGCTCCTCTAAGGACTCCTGATATACGGCTAGAGATACCATTCTCTTGTTTGGACATTCGGAAGCGTAATGTCCAAGACCTTGACAACGAAAGCATCGAACCTTGCTAGTGGGTTTTGGTGGTGGCTTGGAGGGAGTTTGTGGGGAGGCTATTTGAGGGGGTTTCGGGTTTGGGGGTGGAGAAGGTCTTTGTGGAGGGAATGGGGGCTTTTGAAAGCCATAGGGCCGTGGGGTAGGCTTAGAGATGGGGTTCTTGCCTTTGAGCTTCTTTTGTTTTTCTACCTTGTGAGCTAAAGCACTCAACTCATCAAGGGAGGTGTAAGGGTGTAATTCCACTAAATGGGCAATTTGTTCATCAAGCCCACTCAAGTAACGAATCAAGGTTTGGGAATCATCTTCCCTCAAATCACACTTTAGAAGAAGTTGTTCAAAGTCCCTAGTATACTCCTCTACACTCTTTGAGCCTTGTCGGAGGTGGTGGAGTTTAAGGAAATTGTCTTGAAGATAGTGTGGGGGTAAGAACTTGGCTTTAAGTTTGGATTTCATTTGCTCCCAAGTCTTTATCTTACTTTTCCCTTTTCTCACCCCTTTGGACACAACATTAGACCACCATATGGAAGCATATTTACGAAGTTTCAAGGCTACTAGCTTTACCTTTTTGCTTTCCGGAATGTCCTTGTATTCAAATACTCTTTCCACCGTTTGAAGCCAATGAAGGAAGATGTCCGGGTCTAGTTGCCCTTCGAACTCCGGAATGTCGACTTTAAAATCACCAAAGTTTCGTCCTCTTGACCTTTGATGTCGTTGGGACCTTGGTGCAAGCTCCCCTTCACTTGAGTCACTAATGGGGTTACTTCCCTCGGAGTCATCCGAGTCTTGATACTTGGTTGAGCTCTTTGAGCTCCATAAGCCTCTCTTCTTTTCTTCCATAAGTTGTCCTAGTTGCTTTTGGAGGTACTTCAGTTGAGCTTCTACCTTGGCTTTCTCCCTCAAGGCTTGTTCCGCCACTTGCTCGGGTGTGAGACTAGAGGACATTTTGGCTTTGGAAGGAAGGACGAGTGTTTTGGGACGGGGAGAGGTTGGCACGGTCGTGCTAGTAGGCACGGTCTGACCGTGCTGAACTACTGCCAAAGACGTGCTGGACTGAAATGGTGGCACGGTCGTGCTCAGGTGGCACGGTGTGCCCGTGCCAAGTTTCTGGTTGGGCACGGCTGGAAATTTGGTGAGGATGTGTTTGGGCTGTTTTGTGAGTTTGGGTGTTTGGAATGTGTTTGGGCAAGGAAGCTTGGCCAAGAAAGATAGCCTAAGCTCTGATACCAATTTGATGGAAGGTTGTCAGGAGAAGAACCAACTCACACTTGTCACAAAGTGAAATGCTTGAAAACAAGAAGAAGGAACACAACAATGGAAAGGAAAACAAGAGTTTGGATAATCAAGTGACCTTGCAAGGGATAATCCGAGGAGCCACCCTTGGAGAACACTTGGGCAATCTCTTTGTATCAACTAGTTACAGAATTTAATCACCTTCTAGTTGAGAGAAAGAGACCTAGAGACCCACTTGAGTTGCCAAGCTCAAGATATAACACCAGGACTTTGTTTTTTGAGAGAGTTTGAAAACTCACAACTTCATTCATTCAAAAGTGCTTACAAGTGAGAGCCCCATCTGGTTTTTATGCAAGTATGGCCGAACCCCCTCCCCTTCTAAGTAGCAAAATCAATAGCTAGGCACATTTGGGGAAGAGTTACACATCAAATCAACCAATGCTAGCTAAACACCTCACTACCTAGCTTAAGCTACTTCATTAGGGCCATAATGCCTCCTAAATGATGTGTCAAGCTTACAATGGTCCTAAAATGCAGCAAAGGTGAGTCATTAGGCAAGTGGGCAAGCAAAACCCAAGGGAAATCAGCCCCTTGTACCGGCTAGAGACAAACCGGTTAAAAGGGTGTTTTCCTTGTCCTTTTGGCTGGATAATACCAACACAAGGGGGTGCTTTGGAGGGGATTTGAACCCTTGACTTGATAAATATTTAAGTCCCCTTTCATGCTGCAAAATTTCAGAAAGAGTGGAGTTAAGTTGGTGGTCCAACTTTCTCCTTAATTCAGATGCTGCTGTTTTGGCGCCCAGCCTGCGCACTTGAAAAGATCTTGCTGATTGACTAACCAAACGACCTCCAAATCCTTTGCAACTTGTTTTATTGGATTCCTAACATCGTAAACTTAAAGAGAGGGGGCAAGGCAGTCATTCATCCCCTCACCTTCAAGTCCCAGAAGATGCACAAAACCGGGCCAATTTCCGGTTGAATCTGCCCATGTACTGTCCGAGTGCTCTATGACTTCTTTGACCAAGGCATGGATATTCTTGACTTCCTTGGGGCTTGAGGGGGGGGGTGGAGTTGCTGGTTGTGCATTTGGAGTTTGGTCATGATGGTCCCCATCATTCCCCCCAGCTTGAATGGAGTTTGACCTCAAACTCGGCAACTCTTCTTCTTCATCATAGTATGGGCTTAAATCAGCCACGTTGAAAGTGGCGGACACCCCATAGTCTCCGGGAAGGTCTATCTTGTATGCATTTGGGCCAATCTTCTCAAGGACTTCAAATGGCCCATCCGATCTTGGTAATAGCTTGGATTTCCGCTTGCTTGGGAATCTTTCTTTCCTTAAATGGACCCATACTAGTTCCCCGGGCTGGAAATGAGCTTCCCTCCTCTTCGTGTTGGCATAGAACTTAGCTTGCTCATTGAACTTTTCAATTCTTTCTCTCACCTTAGCATGAAGCTCTTGGACCTCCTTTGCTCTCTTTTCGGCTTCCCAACTAAATTTAGTGGGATTAGGAAAGGGAACAAGATCAATGGGAGTCCGTGGGTTGTTGCCATACACAACTTGGAAGGGTGAGAGGCCCGTGGCCTTGCTTGGGGCTCGGTTGAATGCAAACTCCGCATGACAAAGGAGGTCATCCCAACTCTTAATGTTCTTCTTTACCAAGACCCTAAGTAATGTGCCCAAAGTGCGGTTTGTTACCTCGGTTTGGCCGTCCGTTTGGGGATGGCATGAGGTGCTGAATTTGAGACTAGTACCAAGCTTCCTCCATAATGTGAGCCAAAAATGACTCAAGAACGTAGTGTCACGATCGGACACCATACTCCTTGGTATTCCATGCAACCGCACAATCTCTTTGAAATAAAGATTGGCCACTTCTGAAGCATCAAAGGTGGTGTGACATGCTACAAAGTGGGCCATCTTGGAGAATCTATCAACCACTACCATGATAGAGTCCTTATGCCTTTGAGTTCTTGGTAACCCCGTGATGAAGTCCAAGCTAACATCTTCCCAAGGCCCTTGAGGAACCGGCAAGGGGGTGTAAAGACCTTGAGGCTGTATGTGATCCTTGGCAAGTTGGCAAGTAGAGCACCTTTTAATGAAGTGCTCCACATCTCTTGACATCTTGGGCCAAAAGTAATGCTCCTTAAGCATAGAACAAGTCTTCTCAATTCCAAAATGGCCGGCTAGAGCTCCCCCATAGAGTTCTTGAATCAAAAGCTCTCTAAACCCACATTTAGGAACGCAAAGTCGGTTTCCCTTGAAGAGGAATCCGTCCTCTAGGTGGAAAGGACCGTGGGCATGGCTAGAACACTTTTCAAGAATGGTCTTGAAATCTTCATCTTGGGTATACATATCCTTGATGCACTCAAACCCAAGTACCTTGGATTCAAGAGTAGAGAGCAAGAGATATCTTCTTGACAATGCATCGGCCCCTTTGTTCATTTGGCCGGATTTATAGTGGATCATAAAGTGAAAGGATTGCAAGAACTCTACCCACTTGGCATGTCGTGGATTGAGCTTATGTTGTCCTTGGATGAACTTCAAGGCTTGATGATCCGTATGGAGGATGAACTCGCCTCCAATCAAGTAATGCCGCCAATGCTCCAATGCCCTTACTAAGGCATAGAACTCCTTCTCATATGTAGAATACTTCCTCTTGGCATCATTGAGCTTCTCACTAAAATAAGCAATGGGCCTCTTCTCTTGTGACAACACGGCCCCAATGCCAACACCGGATGCATCACATTCTACCTCAAAAACTTTGGAAAAGCTAGGTAGTGCAAGGATGGGTGCACTAGTAAGCTTCTCCTTGATTTCTTCAAAGGCATGTTGGGCCTTCTCATTCCACTCAAAGGGCTTGACCTTGAGGATCTCGGTCATGGGTGCCATAATTGAGCTAAAATTGCTCACGAACCTCCTATAAAAGGAAGCCAAGCCATGGAAGCTCCGGACTTGTTGGATGGACATGGGGGTAGGCCCCTCACGGATGGCCTTGATCTTCTCTTCATCTACTTGGATGCCTTCGGCCGACACCACATATCCCAAGAACTTCACTTGAGGAGTGAAGAAGTGGCACTTCTCTAGGTTGCCATAAAGTTGCTCTTGTGCCAAGACACCTAAAACATCATGCAAGTGCTTGGAATGCTCTTCTTCTCCACGGCTATACACCAAAATATCGTCAAAATACACAACGACATATCTCCCAATGAATGGCTTAAGAACTTGGTTCATTAGCCTCATGAATGTGCTAGGGGCATTAGTCAAACCAAAGGGCATGACAAGCCACTCATATAGGCCACCCTTGGTTTTAAAAGCCGTCTTCCATTCATCCCCTTCAAAGATCCGTATTTGATAATAGCCACTTCTTAGATCAATCTTTGAGAATATAGTGGCCCCATGGAGCTCATCTAGCAAATCCTCCAACCTTGGGATGGGGTACCGGTATTTGATGGTGATCTTGTTGATAGCTCTACTATCAACACACATTCTCATGCTCCCATCTTTCTTGGGCACAAGTAGGGCCGGGACGGCACATGAACTCAAGCTCTCACGGATCAAGCCCTTGGCTAGGAGCTCATCCACTTGTCTTTGAACCTCTTGTGTCTCTTGAGGGTTCATGCGGTAGGCCGGTCTATTTGGGAGTGTGGCCCCCGGGAAGAGGTCGATTTTATGTTGGATGGATCTTTTGGGGGGTAAGTCATGAGGTATTTCTTGTGGGAAGACGTGGGCAAAGGCTTGTAGAAGTGAGGTAAGTAAAGGATGGGGAGATTCTTTTACCTTGGCCGGTTCTTGGCCTAAGAGGATCCACTCTTTAAAGTCTTCGAACTCATGGAGTTGAGAGTGGAGTAAGGTGGTGAGAAAGACATCCAACTTGGGATTGTCTTGAGGGTTCTTTTGTGGGCTAGGCTTGAGGGGGGTGAGGGTGATTTTCTTGTTGTCTTTTGTGAAGGTGTAGGTATTCTTTCTACCATCATGCATCACCCTTCTATCAAAGAGCCATGGTCGGCCCAAAAGAACATGACAAGCATCCATGGGCACTATGTCACACCATATCTCATCTTTATATGTCTTTCCAATGGAAAAAGTAAGCAAACATCGAGTAGTAATTTGCAAACCCTTACCTTGGTTGAGCATTGAATGGTGTAAGGATTTGGGTGAGGTGTGACCGGAATCTTGAGTTTGTCCACCATGGTTTTTGAGGTCACATTAGCACAACTTCCCCCATCGATGATGAGAGAACACACCTTGCCACTCACGGTGCACCTTGTATGGAAGATGCTCTCCCTTTGCTCCATGTTGTCTTGAGTAGCAATCCCACTTAGAGCCCTTCTAATCACTAGTAGTTCCCCTTCATCCGGGCCCTCTTCTACTTCTTCCAACATTTCGGCCATGTACATCTCCTTTTCTTCTTCATTTTTCTCTTCCTCAACCTCTAGCTCCTCTAAGGACTCCTGATATTCGGCTAGAGATACCATTCTCTTGTTTGGACATTCAGAAGCGTAATGTCCAAGACCTTGACAACGAAAGCATCGAACCTTGCTAGTGGGTTTTGGTGGTGGCTTGGAGGGAGTTTGTGGGGAGGCTATTTGAGGGGGTTTCGGGTTTGGGGGTGGAGAAGGTCTTTGTGGAGTGACTGGGGGCTTTTGAAAGCCATAGGGCCGTGGGGTAGGCTTAGAGATGGGGTTCTTGCCTTTGAGCTTCTTTTGTTTTTCTACCTTGTGAGCTAAAGCACTTAACTCATCAAGGGAGGTGTAGGGGTGCAATTCCACTGCATGAGCAATTTGTTCATCAAGCCCACTCAAGTAACGAATCAAGGTTTGGGAATCATCTTCCCTCAAATCACACTTTAGAAGAAGTTGTTCAAAGTCCCTAGTATACTCCTCTACACTCTTTGAGCCTTGTCGGAGGTGGTGGAGTTTAAGGAAATTGTCTTGAAGATAGTGTGGGGGTAAGAACTTGGCTTTAAGTTTGGATTTCATTTGCTCCCAAGTCTTTATCTTACTTGTCCCTTTTCTCACCCTTTTGGACACAACATTAGACCACCATATGGAAGCATATTTACGAAGTTTCAAGGCTACTAGCTTTACCTTTTTGCTTTCCGGAATGTTCTTGTATTCAAATACTCTTTCCACCGTTTGAAGCCAATCAAGGAAGATGTCCGGGTCTAATTGCCCTTCGAACTCCGGAATGTCGACTTTAAAATCACCAAAGTTTCGTCCTCTTGACCTTTGATGTCGTTGGGACCTTGGTGCAAGCTCCCCTTCACTTGAGTCACTAATGGGGTTGCTTCCCTCGGAGTCATCCGAGTCCTGATACTTGCTTGAGCTCTTTGAGCTCCATAAGCCTCTCTTCTTTTCTTCCATAAGTTGTCCTAGTTGCTTTTGGAGGTACTTCAGTTGAGCTTCTTCCTCGGCTTTCTCCCTCAAGGCTTGTTCCGCCACTTGCTCGGGTGTGAGACTAGAGGACATTTTGGCTTTGGAAGGAAGGACGAGTGTTTTGGGACGGGGAGAGGTTGGCACGGTCGTGCTAGTAGGCACGGTCTGACCGTGCTGAACTACTGCCAAAGACGTGCTGGACTGAAATGGTGGCACGGTCGTGCTCAGGTGGCACGGTGTGCCCGTGCCAAGTTTCTGGTTGGGCACGGCTGAAAATTTGGTGAGGATGTGTTTGGGCTGTTTTGTGAGTTTGGGTGTTTGGAATGTGTTTGGGCAAGGAAGCTTGGCCAAGAAAGATAGCCTAAGCTCTGATACCAATTTGATGGAAGGTTGTAAGGAGAAGAACTGATGGAAGGTTGTAAGGAGAAGAACCAACTCACACTTGCCACAAAGTGAAATGCTTGAAAACAAGAAGAAGGAACACAACAATGGAAAGGAAAACAAGAGTTTAGATAATCAAGTGACCTTGCAAGGGATAATCCGAGGAGCCACCCTTGGAGAACACTTGGGCAATCTCTTTGTATCAACTAGTTACAGAATTTAATCACCTTCTAGTTGAGAGAAAGAGACCTAGAGACCCACTTGGGTTGCCAAGCTCAAGATATAACACTAGGACTTTGTTTTTGAGAGAGTTTGAAAACTCACAACTTCATTCATTCAAAAAGTGCTTACAAGTGAGAGCCCCATCTGGTTTTTATGCAAGTATGGCCGAACCCCCTCCCCTTCTAAGCAGCAAAATCAATAGCTAGGAACATTTGGGGAAGAGTTACACATCAAATCAACCAATGCTAGCTAAACACCTCACTACCTAGCTTAAGCTACTTCATTAGGGCCATAATGCCTCCTAAATGATGTGTCAAGCTTACAATGGACCTAAAATGCAGCAAAGGTGAGTCATTAGGCAAGTGGGCAAGCAAAAACCAAGGGAAATCAGCCCCTTGTACCGGCTAGAGACAAACCGGTTAAAAGGGTGTTTTCCTTGTCCTTTTGGCTGGATAATACCAACACAAGGGGGTGCTTTGGAGGGGATTTGAACCCTTGACTTGATAAATATTTAAGTCCCCTTTCATGCTGCAAAATTTCAGAAAGAGTGGAGTTAAGTTGGTGGTCCAACTTTCTCCTTAATTCGGATGCTGCTGTTTTGGCGCCCAGCCTGCGCCCTTGAAAAGATCTTGCTGATTGACTAACCAAACGACCTCCAAATCCTTTGCAACTTGTTTTATTGGATTCCTAACATCTTAAACTTAAAGAGAGGGGGCAAGGCAGTCATTCATCCCCTCACCTTCAAGTCCCAGAAAATGCACAAAACCGGGCCAATTTCCGGTTGAATCTGCCCATGTACTGTCCGAGTGCTCTATGACTTCTTTGACCAAGGCATGGATATTCTTGACTTCCTTGGGGCTTGAGGGGGTATGTGGAGTTGCCGGACCAGTTGCTGGGTGTGCATTTGGAGGCGTTTGGTCAGATCGGTCCCAATCATCGCGAGTGTCTTTGAACTCACTTCACAAGCATGACCAAATCAGGCACATTTCCATGCTGATCTTCTTTGACCCTTTTCTTCTTGAAATGGAGTGAATAAAATGATGCATATGGAAATATGCATCACCCCCCACCCAAAGCACTCAAACAAAACCTTTTGTCAAAAAAGCATTCAAAGCCATTACTTACAACTCCTAATATTGAATTAAGAGTAAGTGAGGAAGTGGTTCATGACATGTTTAAAGAGTCCCCCATATACAACATCCAAATCAGTAAGGGACATGAAGAGAAGAGAGCCTCCAAGATCAAAGGCAAGTTATTCGAATGGTTGATTCTGTTTCAGCCATACAATGAATCAAGAAGAGGAGGTAATTACCTAAATTGATTTGAGGACAAATTTTTTTAACAAGGGGAGGATGATGGAGATCCCTCCATGCCCTTTGATTTAAAAAATCAAATCAAGCTAGGTAATTCGTTTTGGTGATTAAAGGGTGAATAATTCATCCTTGTTTTGTTTAAGGACCTAAAACAGCAGGTCAGGTTTGTTTTCAGCAGCAAACCCGGTTTTGAGAGGTTAATTACGTCAAACCCTTTAAGGTTTAAGTCCAATATTTTGCATTGGGATTAAAGTTCAAGAAGTCAGCTTTGCAAAAAAAAAAAGTTTCATCCCATTTGGACTTCATTTGCCCTCTCAAATTAGCTAATAAACCCAAGATATACAAACTGTCCAGCAGGGTCAGAATGTACCCGGTTTTGTTCTTTTCATTTCTTAAGCTATATTTTGGTATAAGTCTATTTTTACATATTTTGGGTCCCCAAGATGTTATCTATGTGGTCCAAGTGATAAAAGCAAGTTAAGTCAAGTGGAAGATGAAGAACCAGGTCAATCTTCCAAACCGTGCAGACTGAGACTCAGTTCAGACCATCCTAGCCATTTTGATATTTTCATCAGGCAAATGAACTCCAAATTGAGTAATTCCACTTGGAGCTGTTAGAGGACTTCTTACGCTTTCCAACCATGTGTGGCAAGACAAGTTATGACCACGTTTGCCCTGGGAAACGTGGCCTGCAATCAGACCCTGCATTCTGCCAGCACAACCCGGTTTAAGCATGAGTGTTTTTCCTTCTCAAGTGGGTTTTCCTAGCTGCTTCGTTGCTTGCCTACATCACATCACGTCCAAGGCTTGCTAGAAACACAATAATTTGCTGCTGAGAAGGCTTTGAAATGTGTGAACCAATGAGAAAACAAAGGAGAAAATAGCACCATGCAATCTGATTGGTGAGCCGAAAAGGGGAAAGCACTTTACGGCTGTCCAATAGGAATTCAGCAAGCAAATCAGCATGTTTAAGCTTTGTTTATGAGTAGATTAATGTATAATAAGTATTAATAATGTTTTACTTCATGCATAGAATGTATTAGACTAGTTTAAGCAAGCTTGTATTTTAGATTAGCACAAATCAGCTTGTTTAGCTCTTAATACCTTTCCTCCTTAGGAGGGAAAGGTGAGGGGTGTGCTTGTGTGGCTGCTAGCTTGCTTATTTAAAGGCACACGGCCCCCCCTTGTAACATATATCAGATTTGAATCAAACTCAAAGTTGAGAGCATTGTGCTTTCGGTGCTTAGGCACACTCCAAACACTTAGCTTGCTTATCCTTAATTTTGGCCGATTAAGGGGGGGTTCAAGTGAAGTCTTAAACTTGATTAAGTGGTGATATCTGTATCTTAATCATAGTTTAAGGGCCCTAAACTTGAGTTTGGTGGGGTTTCTGTATCCATTCTTCAAGTTTAGTTCTATCTCATTTGGTGTTATACTCAAGGATTCAAAGAGAGCTAAAGTGAGTTTGCTAGCTTTAATTTGGAGTTAGTGAATCTTAACTTTGCTTCTCTCCTACTTTCTCTCATTTACAAGCCACTCATATATCCATCCCCATGCTTATTCAAGGCTTAGACTACCTCTAATAGTCTAGCTTCCATCACTGATGTATATTTCCATATGCATCATTTTCATTCCTCAAGCTCAACTTCAAGGGAGGAAAAGGCCAAACAAGATCATGCATGGAAACACTTATATTTGGTCCCACTATTTGAGTTCCATGACACAAGACACTTTGTGGAGTTTCTTTTTGATGTATATGTGGGGGGGTAAGTGAACCAAATCAAACTCCAACTCAAAATAAGCCAAATTGGGAAGAGAAATGAAAGATGGATGAGATGGATGAAGAACTTCACTACACAAGAAAAAGGGATAGAACAATATCTTGTAATTGAGATAATCCTTCACGGAGCCACTCAATGACTTGACCTTGGGCTAATTCTCTTGTCTTAACCAGGGAATCACTCCAATTGGAAAAGGAAGAGAACCTAGAACACCACTTGAATTTGCCACAATTCAAGATATAGAACTAGGAATTTAGTTGCACTTTTGAGAAATACACTCAAAGTACTTGTATTGCTTTGGAAATTTCTTACAATGCTGAATGAATAGCTTCACACGCCCCTCTCCTTTTTATAGACTCAGCAAAAGACAATCAAAGGACTCAAATAACTCCTAACAATTAAAACTAGCTAATGAAAAGTCTAAGAAAAATGAAAAGACTCATCATAAAAGGGGTTGGGGAGGTTACAAGGAATATTCTAGGATTTTTGCAGCTGATTACATCAATCTAGAAGCATCTAAAACGTGCACAATATCAGCCACACAAATATATGTAACCTAAGACTCTTCATATTCCCAACATTAATCCTTGCAACTGCCTCAACTTCAACAGAGCATAACTTCCAGAATACTCGGCCAAATCACTCGTTCTTGGGCTTGTTAGAAAGCCCTGGAAGTCTATTTTCCAGAATGGGCTCATTTGCCCAAT
This sequence comes from Carnegiea gigantea, assembly GCA_029747015.1. Lineage (NCBI taxonomy): Eukaryota > Viridiplantae > Streptophyta > Magnoliopsida > Caryophyllales > Cactaceae > Carnegiea > Carnegiea gigantea. The sequence continues at coordinate 19,872 of JAKOGI010002893.1, forward strand.
TTGGATAAGCGGTTTAAAAGTTATGGCCCAAACAATGCACCTATCTCAGACTGGACTGGATCAGCATAACGTATCTTTGAGTGATATTTTGCCCAATCAAATGATTTCCAAATTAAACAAACTTGGGCTTATTTGAAAGCTGAAATCTTAAACTTCAAAACCATGTGGAGCCTCAAGTTGTGGGACCACTTTATGGCCCAAAAGTGCACACAAAAAGCGGGAAATTTCTGGATGAAGGCGGCACTCCCTCTTCGGGTATGAACGCCAATTTCCGGCAAAGTTTTGCAACTTCTTTGACTTCTTCATGGTGTCTAAAGTCCTTGAACTCACATAATAAGAGAAAATATGAGAGTTCCCATGCACACTCTTGTTTGACACTTTTCTTCTTGGAAGTTGACCTTAAATAAAAATGATGCATATGGGAATATGCATCATACTCCCCGGGTAGATACAAGGTAGATACAATCAAGGGAAAACCAAGGAAAGTGGACACATAATATGATGGTTGTGAAGCATCAAACATGTGAGGGAGGAATGGAACTTAGAATCAAGTGATTCTAAATAAGAAAACAAAGAGAATTTGATGTGAATTGATGTATGTCTCAAGGGATGGAAGGAACCAAGTAGCAAGCTACCAAGTACACGAAGCTAGCAAGTGAAATAAACACAAAAGGGGGACGTTCAAGGGAGGCACGGTCGTGCCTATAAGCACGGTATGGCCGTGCCAACTTGCTGCCATGTTCGTCAAGTTTAGTGGTGTTTCACGGTTTGAGATGGGCTTAGTGATGTAGATGTGGGTGGAGTGGGAAAAAATGATGGTGGTTTATGAAAAGTGGTGGGAAGGATGAGATGCTCATGGCTTCTAGCTGGATGGTGGATGTTTAAAGTGATCATAGCACCTTTATTTGCCTCAATCTCTATCTCCTCAAGATCATCTTCTTCATCCTCTTCTTCTTCCTCCTCTAATTCAACCTCCTTCGGTTCTTCCACTAAGGGCATCTTCTTTTCCTCCTGATTTTCCTCCTCTCTCACGGCTTTCCTTTCTTCCAAGGTAATGACCTTGTTGTTTGGGCAATCCGTGGCTGAGTGTCCAAGCCCTTGGCACTTGAAACACCTCCTAAGTTGTGGGGGAAAGATCATTTGTGGGGTTGATTTTTTTGGTGGGGCGGAAGGAAATGAACCCGTGAGCTTAATGGATATACTTTCTTTCATGGGCATGTAAGTGGATGGGTAAAAGGAACCCTTCAACTAACTACTCAATTTCTTCCAAGTTCTCACCTTCTCTTTTCCTTTCTTTTTTCGCTCAAACTTGTAATTATTCCACCACTGAAGTGCACAACCTCTTAATCTTGAAATAACCACTTTGAACTTCTCTTGGTCACTAAGGATACAACAAGCAAAAACTCGTTCCACCTTAGATAACCAACTTGTGAACTCTTCCTTTTCGTCACGAAATTTTGGAATTGCAAAGCAAGCATATCCAATATCAATAAAAGCTAGTTCTTTCTCCAAGTTCATTGAAGATGGCATGAAGGACGAGGTCTAGGGTTCTTTGTGGATTGATTTGAAACGTAAGTAGGCTGTTTGTGTTTGGATTTAATTTGGGAGCGTGGGGTTCAGGCAAGGATCTGAACTTGCTCTGATACCAAATATGATGTATATGTGGGGGGGTAAGTGAACCAAATCAAACTCCAACTCAAAATAAGCCAAATTGGGAAAAGAAATGAAAGATGGATGAGATGGATGAAGAATTTCACTACACAAGAAAAAGGAATAGAACAAGATCTTGTAATTGAGATAATCCTTCACGGAGCCACTCAATGACTTGACCTTGGGCTAATTCTCTTGTATTAACCAAGGAATCACTCCAATTGGAAAAGGAAGAGAACCTAGAACACCACTTGAATTTTCCACAATTCAAGATATAGAACTAGGAATTTAGTTGCACTTTTGAGAAACACACTCAAAGTACTTGTATTGCTTTTGGAAATCTCATACAATCTAAATGACAAGCATCACACGCCCCTCCTCTTTTATAAGCTCAGCAAAAGACAACCAAAAGACTCAACAACTCCTAACAATTAAAACTAGCCAATGAAAAGACTAAGTAAAATGAAAAGCCTCATCATAAAAGGGGTGGGGGAGGTTACAAGGAATATTCTAGGATTTTTTGCAGCTGATTACATCAATCTAGAAGCATCTAAAACGTGCACAATATCAGCCACACAAATATATGTAACCTAAGACTCTTCATATTCCCAGCATTAATCCTTTCAACTGCCTCAACTTCAACAGAGCATAACTTCCAGAATACTCGGCCAAATCACGCGTTCTTGGGCTTGTTAGAAAGCCCTGGAAGTCTATTTTCCAGAATGGGATCATTTGCTCAATTTGGATAAGCGGTTTGAAAGTTATAGCCCAAACAATGCACCTATCTCAGACTGGACTGGATCAGCATAACGTATCTTTGAGTGATATTTTGCCCAATCAAATGACGTCCAAATTAAACAAACTTGGGCTTATTTGAAGCTGAAATCTTAAACTTCAAAACCATGTGGAGCCTCAAGTTGTGGGACCACTTTAGTTAGGCCAAAAGTGCACACAAAAATCGGGAAATTTCGGGATGAAGGCGGCATTACCTCTTCGGGCATGAACGCCAATTTCCGGCAAAGTTTTGCAACTTCTTTGACTTCTTCATGGTGTCTAAAGTCCTTGAACTCACATAATAAGAGAAAATATGAGAGTTCCCATGCACACTCTTGTTTGACACTTTTCTTCTTGGAAGTTGACCTTAAATAAAAATGATGCATATGGGAATATGCATCACTTTTGAATTTCAAAATGCCTTATTCAAAGGGGTTTTCCCAAATGGGGATCAAGACCATCATGCTCCTTGCCCGTAAACTCCACTACTCCTATTAAGCTCGAGGAAGATCACAAGCAGCCAAAGAAGTCAAGGAGATTGCGCTTATGTTCAACAAAGCTATGGAGTTTAACCCTCTTTTCATGCTTAGTTCGTCCATGCCGAGGCCCGATTTTGTATGTCTATTGCAGCAAGAAAAGATGGGGAATTCTCATGAAGTCCTCCACCTCATTCAAGCTTAAAGAGTTAGCTTTCTAATAAGACCAGCCACGCATCATTTGGAGTCCATTTGGTTGGTTATCTTTGGCCCACATCATAAAGTGCCGAAATGCAGTCCAGTTCTGATATAGGTGTAATGTTCGGTCCATAACTTTTGATCTACTTATCCAAATTGAACAAATGAGCCCATTCTGCAAAATATATTTCCAGGGCTTGCCAACAAGCCCAGAATCACATGATTTGGACGTGTGTGCTGAGCGTTTGATGTAAGTCCAAGGGAAAGATAGCAACCCAAGTTAACTCACGTCAAAGGAGGCTAGAAAACAAGCAAACTCTTACGGCCAGGGGTGGCACGGTCGTGCTCAAGGGCACGGGGTGACCGTGCCAACTCGCTGCCTAGCTTGCCTAGGTAAGTCCCTTTCCACGGTTTGAGGTAGCTTTGAAGTTTGTTGGAAGTTCGATGCAATCAGCTATGTCAAGGCTTGATTTTGTGTGGATAAGAGGAATCAAAGGAGTAAGGAAGTGAGGGAAGTAAAGGAGGATAAAAAGACACTAAGAAGAACAAAGGTAATTCATGGTTTGAGAGGAGTGAAACCAAGAACTAGTTTGTGAACTTCAAGAGTGTTTAATGAAACTTGGATAGTTCTAAGCTAGATGATTAGATAAGATACACCACTAATCATTTAGCTTAGGGCCCTCAATCTTGGATTAGGATAAGATTCACCACCTAACCAAAGATTGAGACTCACTTGGTCACCACCTTAATCGGCCACAATTAAGGATAAGCAAGTTAAGTGTTTAGGAAATCACAAGATACAAAGTCTTTTCTCTCTACTGAAAATTCAACTCTATTCCTTCAAAATGAACATACAAGGCTTTATATGGCCTTGAGAGTACACAAATGAGCTTTCCTTCCAAGGGAGGAAAGTCATTAAACTTGCTAATCACTTCCTAACACACGGTTTACTCTAACACAAACCAAAAGCTGAAAGCTTATTTTACAAAGCACTTAAGTTATCTTCCTAAACCTTTCCTATGCATTAAGGAATGTAGATGACTCATTTTCCCAGCTAGGAAGGTAAGAGTGCACGGCTAGCCACCTCAAAAGGACTGAAGAATGCATGTGTGCCATGTCATGCTTGAGTGGTCGAATGAGGGCTTGCAAAATGGTGATGTTTCACTTGCTCCACGTGTCTCTCTCTCAAGTAGCTGAGTGGTGCTTGATCAAGCAGCTCAAAATGACCTGCTTGGCAGCCTTCCACCTTAAGCAAACCCCTTGAAGGAGGAAAACCACCAAGCTAAGCAACCGGGTGTCAAGCAGCCGGTTTCTGCCTCCACTTGCAACGCATGTTTGACACTCAAATGATGACTATTTGCTACGTTTCTTACATGGTTGGAAACCTCAAGATGTCTAGTTTACCCTCCATTTGGAATCGTAGCATTTGGACGTCATTTGCCCCCTGAACAAACCAGAAAACCAAAACCGTGCATTTTGCAGTGCAATCCGGACAGGTTCAAGAGATGAACTGTTTTAAGTAACCAAATGAATTCCAAATGATATGAAACCAATTGGACTTAAAAGTTAACATCCTGAACTTGATAATCATCCAAAAAACGGACACCAAAATATGCTTTAGGCCGATGTAATAAGATAGCAAAAACCGGGTAAAAATCTGGATGAGAACCCGGGTGTATCACCTTGTGTGTTTGCCATCAAGTGACTCATGGCCGTGACTTTGGAGTTGATTTCTTGATTATTTTGGACCAATGAAACATTATTAGACCTTGAGGATGGACCTCCATCAGCGTTATGCTCAGTTGAAGTGGAGGCTGCTGCAAGGATTAAATGCTGGGCAAATGAAGAGACTTTGGTTACATGACATCATGTGGATGACATCATGCACGACTTGGAGTGTTCTAGATGGATGTCTTCAGCTGATTGGAAGCCTAGAATATTCTTTGTAACCTCCCCCACCCCTTTATGTTGAGTCTTTTCCATTTTCCAAGCCTTTTCAATTTTCTAGTTTTAATTGCTAGGAGTTTTTAAGTCTTTTGGTTATCTTTGTTTAGCCTATAAATAGGTGGGTTATGTAGTTGCATTTGAATTCAGAGTTGTAAGCTTTTCCAAGAGTAGTACAAACACCTTGAGAGTGATTCTCATTTGTGTCCAAAAAAAAAATCCCTAGTTCTATATCTTGAATTTTGGCAAGTTCAAGTGGTGTTCTAGGTTCTCTTTTCTTTTCCAATTGGAGTGATTCCTTGGTGAAGACGAGAGGATTTGCCCAAGATCAAGCCCTTGAGTGGCTCCGCGAAGGATTATCTCAAGTGCAAGGTCTTGTTTATCCTTTGTTCTTTTTTGTTATTATTTTCATTCCATCTCAATCAACCTTCCATTTTCTCTTTACTTTGGTTCAATTCTTATTTGGGTTTATTTGAGTTTGATTTGGTTCACTTACCACCCACATATACATCAATTGGTATCAGAGCCTAGGTTGTCTACTTGACCAAGTTTCGAAACCCAAACACATCCACAAATCAGCCCCATACACATCAAGTCCTACCATGAGTTCTAGCATGAGCATTAAAAGGTGTTCTAAGTGTCAAGGCTTTGGTCATGCACTCTCGGACTGCCCCAACAAGGAATTCATCACCTTGGCCGAATGGGAAGCAACCATGAAGGAAGAAAAAAAAGTTAGCTATCCATTTGTCTTAACTGGAGAAGGCCATTATCAAGAAAATAGTGACGTTAACTTTGATCTACCTTCCATCTTTGATGCCTATGATGAAGTAGATAATGAGATAAATTGGAGCCTACCTCCAAGATTTGATGAGCATGAACCTAGCCCCATTCAACCTTCCCAAACCCCCAAACCACAAAAAGCCTTACAAAAGATGCCTTATGAATTTTTCCCTCAAAGAACCACATTCCATAAATATGCCCTCTTGTATGAGAAGAATAAAGAACTCTTGAGTTTGAGGACAAACTCCAAACCACCCGGGGAGTATGATGCATATTTCCATATGCGTCATTTTCATTCCTCAAGCTCAACTTCAAGGGAGGAAAAGGCCAAACAAGATCATGCATGGAAACACTTATATTTGGTCCCACTATTTGAGTTCCATGACACAAGACACTTTGTGGAGTTTCTTTTGAATTTCAAAATGCCTTATTCAAAGGGGTTTTCCCAAATGGGGATCAAGACCATCATGCTCCTTGCCCGTAAACTCCACTACTCCTATTAAGCTCGAGGAAGATCACAAGCAGCCAAAGAAGTCAAGGAGATTGCGCTTATGTTCAGCAAAGCTATGGAGTTTAACCCTCTTTTCATGCTTAGTTCGTCCATGCCGAGGCCCGATTTTGTATGTCTATTGCAGCAAGAAAAGATGGGTAATTCTCATGAAGTCCTCCACCTCATTCAAGCTTAAAGAGTTAGCTTTCTAATAAGACCAGCCACGCATCATTTGGAGTCCATTTGGTTGGTTATCTTTGGCCCACATCATAAAGTGCTGAAATGCAGTCCAGTGCTGATATAGGTGTAATGTTCGGTCCATAACTTTTGATCTACTTATCCAAATTGAACAAATGAGCCCATTCTGCAAAATATATTTCCAGGGCTTGCCAACAAGCCCAGAATCACATGATTTGGACGTGTGTGCTGAGCGTTATGCTCAGTTGAAGTGGAGGCTGCTGCAAGGATTAAATGCTGGGCAAATGAAGAGACTTTGGTTACATGACATCATGTGGATGACATCATGCACGACTTGGAGTGTTCTAGATGGATGTTTCAGCTGATTGGAAGCCTAGAATATTCTTTGTAACCTCCCCCACCCCTTTATGTTGAGTCTTTTCCATTTTTCAAGCCTTTTCAATTTTCTAGTTTTAATTGCTAGGAGTTTTTAAGTCTTTTGGTTGTCTTTGTTTAGCCTATAAATAGGTGGGTTATGTAGTTGCATTTCATTATTCAGAGTTGTAAGCTTTTCTAAGAGTAGTACAAACACCTTGAGAGTGATTCTCATTTGTGTCCAAAAAAAAATCCCTAGCTCTATATCTTGAATTTTGGCAAGTTCAAGTGGTGTTCTAGGTTCTCTTTTCTTTTCCAATTGGAGTGATTCCTTGGTGAAGACGAGAGGATTTGCCCAAGATCAAGTCCTTGAGTGGCTCCGCGAAGGATTATCTCAAGTGCAAGGTCTTGTTTATCCTTTGTTCTTTTTTGTTATTATTTTCATTCCATCTCAATCAACCTTCCATTTTCTCTTTACTTTGGTTCAATTCTTATTTGGGTTTATTTGAGTTTGATTTGGTTCACTTACCACCCACATATACATCAATCACAAACCTCAAACCATACTCAACCGTGCAAAAGTGAGAAACATGGTGTCACAAACCAGAAAAGTGGCACGGCCTGCCTGTGCCTAAAGGCACGACCGTGCCACACCTAATCCGTGTGGTTTTCACTTGATTGCTTCATATTCTTGGTAGCTTGTAACTTGGTTCCACTCACCCTTTGAGATATACATCAAAGTACATCAAACTTCCTTTGATTTTCACTTAGAATCCCTTGATTCTAAGTTCCATTCCTCCCTCAAATGTTTGATGCTTCACAACCATCATATTATGTGTCCACTTTCCTTGGTTTTCCCTTGATTGTATCTACCTTTGGATTATAAGGTTTCACTCTTAATTTGAGTATTAGCCTAGACCCTTGGCAGGTACATCACTTGGGTATACAAAGTCGTGACCCCTTGAAGAGGAACCCCTTTAGGAGATGGAAGAGGCCGTGGGGATGGGTTGCACACTTTGCATAGACCTCCTTGAAGTCTTCATCGTTGGTGTACATCCCCTTGACAACCTCAAACCCAAGTACCTTGGATTCAAGGGTAGAGAGCAAGAGATACCTTCTTGAAAGTGCATCGGCCCCCTTGTTCATTTGGCCGGATTTATGGTGGATCACAAAATGGAAGGATTGCATGAACTCTACGCACTTGGCATGTCGTGGGTTGAGCTTATGTTGTCCTTGGATGAACTTCAAAGCTTGGTGATCCGTGTGGAGAATGAACTCTCCGCCAACCAAGTAATGCCGCCAATGCTCTAGTGCCCTCACAATGGCATAGAACTCCTTGTCATATGTAGAGTACTTCCTCTTGGCATCATTCAACTTTTCACTAAAATATGCAATGGGCCTCTTCTCTTGTGACAACACGGCCCTTATGCCAACTCCGGAGGCGTCACACTCTACCTCAAAGACTTTGGATAAGCTAGGTAGTGCAAGAATGGGTGCACTAGTAAGCTTCTCCTTAATCTCTTCAAAAGCTCGTTGGGCTTGATTTCTCCACACAAAGTGCTTGGCCTTGAGGACCTCGGTCATGGGTGCCATGATGGAGCTAAAATCTTTGACAAACCTCCTATAGAAGGAAGCCAAACCATAGAAGCTCCGGACTTGTTGTATGGAGGTGGGAGTAGGCCACTCATGGATGGCCTTGACCTTGTCTTCATCTACATGGATGCCTTGAGCCGAAACCACATAACCCAAGAAGATAACTTGGGGTGTGAAGAAGTGGCATTTCTCAAGATTACCATAGAGCTTCTCTTCGGCCAAAATGCTCAAGACTTGATGGAGGTGGCTTGCATGCTCTTGTTCATCCCGGCTATACACAAGAATGTCATCAAAATAGACAACAACAAATTTGCCAATGACCGCCCTAAACACCTCATTCACAAGTCTCATGAAGGTGCTTGGTGCATTAGTCAAGCCAAATGGCATAACTAACCACTCATAGAGGCCCCCTTTGGTCTTGAAAGCCGTCTTCCATTCATCCCCTTCAAAGATGCGAATTTGATAATAGCCACTTCTAAGGTCGATTTTGGAGAAGATAGTGGCTCCATGAAGCTCATCAAGCAAGTCTTCCAACCTTGGAATGGGGTACCGGTACTTGATGGTGATCTTGTTGATAGCTCTACTATCAACACACATTCTCATACTCCCATCTTTCTTGGGCACAAGCAATGCCGGGACGGCACACGGGCTCAAACTCTCACGGATTAACCCCTTGGATAGGAGGTCATCCACTTGTCTTTGAACCTCTTGAGTTTCTTGAGGGTTCATGCGGTATGCCGGCTTGTTTGGGAGTGTGGCACCGGGAATAAGATCAATCTTGTGTTGGATCAACCTTTCAGGGGGTAGGCCATGGGGTATTTCATGTGGGAAGACATGGGAAAAGGTTTTCATGAGGGATGTGAGTAAAGGGTGGGAAAACTCCTTTACCTTGGCCGGTTCTTGGCCTAAGAGGATCCACTCTTTGAAGTCTTCAAATTCATGGAGTTGAGAGTGGAGTAAGGTGGTGAGAAAGACATCCAACTTGGGAGCGTCTTGAGGGTTCTTTTATGGGCTAGGCTTAAGGGGAGTGAGGGTGATTTTCTTGTGGTCTTTGGTGAAAGTATAGGTGTTCAAGCGGCCATCATGCATGACTCTCCTATCAAATAACCATGGCCGGCCCAAGAGGACATGACAAGCATCCATGGGCACAATATCACGCCAAATTTCATCTTTGTAGGTTCTTCCAATGGAAAAGGAAAGTAAACACCGAGTGGTGATATGCAAACCCTTTCCTTGGTTGAGCCATTGGATGGTGTAAGGACTTGGATGAGGTGTGACCGGGAGCTTGAGCTTGTCCACCATGGTCTTGGAAGCCACATTAGTGCAACTCCCACCATCAATGATGAGTGAACACACTTTTCCACTTACGGTGCATCGAGTGTGGAAAATACTTTCCCGTTGTTCCATTTCTTCATGTGAAGCAAGCCCACTCAAAGCTCTTCGGATTACTAAGAGCTCTCCTTCATCCGGGCCCTCTTCAACCTCCTCTATGACTTCATTCAAGTACACCCTTTCTCATCTTCCTCCTTCTCTACCTCCTCTTCTAGCTCCTCTAGGGAAGCTTGATATTCAGCTAGAGAGACCATTCTCTTGTTGGGACACTCGGAAGCATAGTGTCCAAGGCCTTGGCAACGAAAACACCGGACTTTGCTAGATGGCTTTGGGGGCGGTTGTTTAGAGGGAGTTTGTGGAGTGGTGTTTTGTGGGGGTTTCGGGTTCGGAGATGGGAAGGATTTTTGAGGAGTGTATGGAGGCTTTTGGAAGCCATAAGGCCGTGGGGTAGGCTTGGGGATGGGATTCTTGCCTTTGAGTTTCTTTTGCATTTCAACTTTGGGGGCTAGAGCACTTAGCTTGATGGGGATCAGCCCCAAGGGGTTCTTATAGCTCAAGAGGTCACAAAGGCTTTCCAAGGATTAGAAATCACTCAAGACACGATCACTTGCATTCTGCCGGGCTCATCCCGCACATGGCCCGACTTTCTGACCTTGGTGACCTGATGACCTGAGGCTTTAAAGCCAAACTTTTGGTATGTCTGGAAAGATTGGAGAGTTAGCTGCCCAATAAATCAAGTTTCAGCCCATTTGGATGTCATTTGCCCATCCAAACCCTTTGTTAAAGCCAAACTGTCCAAAACTGTTTTCCAGGTCAGATTTTGTCCGGTTTTGGGAGCCCATTTTCCCCAACCTAAAGTAACCCTAACAACCTGGAATTTTAACCCCTAGATCCTTTTTTGAATTGGCTAAAAGGGTGGGAAAAGAAACCAGAGTCAAACGTGTCCCAAGGAGGCTAAAAGCAAGGAAACTTCTAAAGCTGCTTTTGGGAAGTCAGCCTGCACCATCTCACTTGTTCTGTTTATATCTCCTGAACGGCTGCACCAAATGAGCTCCAAAAGTAGTCATATGAAAGAACACTTTCTAAGCTTTCTAATAAGGTATGTTGGAGCCAATTTGGGTAAGTAAGGACGAAGATACAGCTGCTGAAAGTTGACCCTGCAATCTGGAAAACTGGACAGCAACTGTCAACATCACCTTTTGTACTTTTCTTGCTTTTTGTGCTTCCCTTTTGTCTTGATCCGTTTGGCTTGCATTGTAACCCATGTAATCTGAATTTTGAGGCTCCCTCCTATATAAGGGACCTTTAGGAATGTAAGAAGGCAGCTTTGAATATCATGCAATGAAATCTGAGTGTTTTACTCTCCATTGAAACTCCTAGTTGCTTTAGCTTGAATTGGCTAGTTCAAGTGGTGATCTTCTAGGTTCCTTTCTCTTGCTTATGGTGGTGATATTCTGTATCCATAAGTGAAGAAGGAATAGCCCAACTTCTCCTCTAAGTGGCGCCTTTGGCTTATCTTAGACAAGAGAGTTGCACACTATCCATCAAGACCGGGTGAGCTCATTGTTCTTTTCGGTTTTTGCATCTCCTTGTTTTCAATCTTCCCCATCATACATTCTCATCTTTGACATTCCCATGGTTAACATACATCATCTTGGTATCAGAGCTTAGGCTACCCTCTTGGCCAAGCTTCCACCCAAACACATTTCTCAAACACAAACCACAAAACATCCTTTCTCTATCCGCACGGGACAGAATTGTGGCACGGCCTACCCGTGCTTTAAGGCACGACCGTGCCACCTCTTTTCTGCACTTTTGTCACGGCAGTAACCTGGCACGGGAAGCCCGTGTCCCACGGCACGACCGTGCCACCCCATTCTCAGCCAAATCTCGTGTTTCTCTCCCACAAAGCCCACATATCATGTCTTCTAGCCAAACACCCGAGCAAGTGGCCGAACAAGCCTTAAGAGAAAAGGCCGAAATGAAAGCTAGAGTCAAGTACTTGCAAACTCAACTTCAAAGGCTCATGAAGGAAAGGAGAGACAACTTGAGGGATTCACCTATTCCAAGTAAATCTAGTGACCCGGGTGAAAGTGATTCGGATTTCAACCCTTTTGGGTCACAAGGAAGAGCTAGTAGAGGATCAAGGAGACAAGAAAGGCATCAAGGAGGTGGATTCAACGACTTCAAAGTTGACATCCCCGAGTTTGAAGGCAAGCTTGATCCGGACGAGTTCTTGGATTGGCTACAAACCGTGGAGAGGGTGTTCGACTACAAGGACATCCCGGATGAAAAGAAGGTAAAACTAGTTGCCCTTAAACTTAGAAAGTATGCTTCTACTTGGTGGGCTAATGTTTTATCTAAGAGGGCCAAGAAAGGGAAGGGGAAGATTAAAACTTGGAGGAAAATGAAAGAAAAACTCAAAGAGAAGTTCCTTCCATCTCACTACCTTCAAGAGAACTTTTCTAGACTTCACCATTTGAGACAAGGGTCTTTAAGTGTGGAGGAATATACAAGGGAGTTTGAGCAATTGATCATAAAATGTGACCTTAAAGAGGATGAGGAACAAACTTTGGTGAGGTATCTTTGTGGGTTGGATGAGAAGATAGCCCATATAGTAGAGTTGCACCCATACACCACCCTTGATGAGTTAAGTTCTCTAGCTCACAAGGTGGAACTACAAAAGAAGACTAAGGGAAAGAGTGAAGCCTTTAAACCACAAAATCGTGCCTACACTCCCCAAAGGCCTTCATACACCACGCCAAAGCCCTTTAACCCTCCAAACCCGAAACCTCCTCCCCCTTCGGTCCCCAAAACAGCCCCTCAAATGTCCACAAAACCAAAGGAGACAAGGAGGTGCTTTAGGTGCCAAGGCCTTGGACATATTGCATCCGAATGTCCAAACAAGAGAGTGGTCATCCTAGCCGAGTACCAAGCATCTTTTGAAGAAGAAATGGAAGAAGAAAAGGAGTTGTACTTGAATGAGGCCCTAGAAGAAGTAGAGGAGGGCCCGGATGAAGGTGAACTGTTGGTGGTTAGGCGAGCTTTGAGTGGGTTGGCTACTCAAGATGGGAATGAACAAAGGGAGGCCATCTTTCACATGAGGTGCACCATAGGAGGCAAAGTATGTTCCCTCATCATTGATGGAGGGAGTTGTACAAATGTGGCATCCAAGACCTTGGTGGACAAGCTTCAACTCACGGCATCTCCACGCCCTTTTCCATACACCATTCAATGGCTCAATCAAGGCAAAGGTATCCAAGTCTCATCTCGTTGTTTAGTTTCTTTGAGCATTGGAAAGAACTATAAGGATGAAATTTGGTGTGATGTGATTCCCATGGATGCATGTCATGTACTCCTTGGTAGACCGTGGCTCTTTGATAGAAATGTTATGCATGATGGCCGAATGAACACCTACTCCTTCATCCTAGACCACAAGAAAATCACCCTTACCCCCATTCGTCCTTCCCAACTCCTCAAGCCAAAAGAAACCCCACAAAAAGACATCCTACTCACTAACCTCCTCAAGGCCGAAAACCATGAGTATGAGTCATTCAAGGAGTGGCTCCTACTTGGCCTAGGTGAAACCGAAACCTTCACTCACTCCCATCCCCTCCTCATCCCTCTTCTCCAAGCCTATAACCATGTGTTTCCGCAAGAAATTCCCCATGGCCTACCCCCTCAAAGAACCATCCAACACAAAATAGACCTCATTCCCGGATCCACCCTTCCAAATAAACCGGCCTATAGAATGAATCCACAAGAAACCCAAGAAATCCAAAGACAAGTGGATGAACTTTTGGCCAAAGGAATGATTCGGGAAAGCTTGAGTCCTTGTGCCGTTCCGGCCTTATTGGCACCAAAGAAGGATGGAAGCATGAGGATGTGTGTGGATAGTCGGGCTATCAACAAAATCACTATTAAGTACCGCTATCCCATCCCTAGATTGGAGGACCTACTTGATGAGTTGCATGGGGCCACCATTTTCTCTAAGATTGATCTTAGGAGTGGCTACTATCAAATTCGAATCTATGAAGGGGATGAATGGAAGACGGCATTCAAGACCAAGGGGGGACTATATGAATGGTTGGTCATGCCATTCGGCCTTACCAATGCTCCAAGCACTTTCATGCGTCTAATGAATCAAGTCCTCAAGCCTTTCATTGGGAGGTTTGTAGTGGTCTATTTCGATGACATCTTGGTTTATAGCCAAGGTGAGAAGGAGCACGCTAATCACCTTCAACAAGTTCTTGATGTGCTCTCCCAAGAGAAGTTATATGGCAACTTGGAGAAGTGCCACTTCTTCACTCCCCAAGTTGTTTTCTTAGGGTATGTTGTTTCGGCCCATGGTATACAAGTGGACGAGAGCAAAGTTCAATCCATCCGGGAATGGCCGGTTCCTTCCTCTATTCACCAAGTGAGGAGCTTTCATGGTCTAGCCTCTTTTTATAGGAGGTTTGTCAAGAACTTTAGCACAATCATGGCTCCTTTGACCGAGATTCTCAAATCCAAGAAATTTGAGTGGAATGAAAAGGCCCAAGCCGCCTTTGAAGATGTCAAGGAGAAGCTCACTAGTGCACCCATACTTGCTCTTCCAAGCTTCTCCAAGATATTTGAAGTGGAGTGTGATGCTTCGGGGGTGTGCATAGGGGCGGTCCTATCACAAGAAGGCCGACCATTAGCCTACTTTAGTGAAAAACTCAATGAGGCCAAGCGAAAATACTCAACGTATGACAAGGAGTTTTATGCCATAGTGAGGGCCTTGGAACATTGGAGACATTATTTGGTGGGGGGAGAGTTCATCCTCCACTCGGATCATGAAGCACTCAAGTTCATACAATGTCAACACAAGCTCAACCCAAGGTATGCTAAGTGGGTGGAATATCTTCAAGCTTTCCACTTTGTGATCCACCACAAATCCGGGCACTTAAACAAGGGTGCGGATGCCTTGTCTAGAAGATATCTACTCCTCTCCTCCCTTGACTCAAGAGTCCTTGGGTTTGAATTGATCAAGGAGTTGTACACCAAGGATGAAGACTTCAAGGAGACCTTTGAAGTATGCTCACGGCACCCCCCATGGTCCATTTCACATTGAAGAGGGGTTCTTATTCAAAGGAAACCGGTTATGTATCCCTAAAGGAGGCATTAGGGAGCTTTTGATTAAAGAAGTGCATGGAGGAGCTTTGGCCGGCCACTTTGGCATTGAGAAGACCTCACTCATGTTGAAGGAGCACTACTATTGGCCCAAGATGGTCAAGGATGTTGAGCATTATGTTAAAAGGTGCTCTACTTGTCAACTTGCCAAAAGCCATGTCTTGCCTCAAGGTCTTTACTCGCCCTTACCGGTCCCAAAGGCTCCTTGGGAGGATGTGAGTTTAGATTTCATTACCGGCCTACCAAGGACACAACGGAACAAGGACTCCATAATGGTGGTAGTTGATCGGTTTTCGAAGATGGCACACTTTGTCTCATGCCATACTACCCATGATGCCACTCAAATTGCAAGCCTCTACTTCAAAGAGATCGTGAGGCTCCATGGCATCCCCAAAAGCATGGTGTCCGACCGGGATAGCAAGTTCATGAGCCATTTTTGGCTCACTCTATGGAAGAAGATGGGCACTCATCTCAAATTTAGCACATCATGTCTGATGCATATTGCCATATGCATCATTTTTATTCAAGTCCAATTTCAAAGAAGAAAAGGGTCAAAGAAGATCATGCATGGAAATGTGCCTATTTGGTCTTCTTAAGTGAGTTCAAAGACTCGCGACACTATGGAGAGGTCAAAAAGAGGTTAAGCTTTGCTAGAAATTTGGTGCCGAATTCATCCCTGCGGAACCCGATTTTTGTGACCACTTTTGGACAAGCTCAAGTGGACCCACAACTTGAGGGCCCATGTGCTTTTGAAGTTTAAGATTTCATCTTTCAAATAAGCCCAAGTTTGTTTAATTTGGACATCATTTGATTGGGCAAAATATCACTCAAAGATACGTTATGCTGATCCAGTCCAGTCTGAGATAGGTGCATTGTTTGGGCCATAACTTTTCAACCGCTTATCTAAATTGAGCAAATGAGCCCATTCTAAAAAATAGACTTCCAGGGCTTTCTATCAAGCCCAAGAACGCGTGATTTGGCCGAGTATTCTGGAAGTTATGCTCTGTTGAAGTTGAGGCAGTTGCAAGGATTAATGCTGGGAATATGAAGAGTCTTAGGTTACATATATTTGTGTGGCTGATATTGTGCACGTTTTAGATGCTTCTAGATTGATGTAATCAGCTGCAAAAATCCTAGAATATTCCTTGTAACCTCCCCCACCCCCTTTTATGATGTGTCTTTTCATTTTTCTTAGACTTTTCATTAGCTAGTTTTAATTGTTAGGAGTTATTTGAGTCTTTTGATTGTCTTTTGCTGAGTCTATAAAAGGGGAGGGGCATGTGAAGCTAATCATTCAGCATTGTAAGAAATTTCCAAAGCAATACAAGTACTTTGAGTGTGTTTCTCAAAAGTGCAACTAAATTCCTAGTTCTATATCTTGAATTTGGCTAATTCAAGTGGTGTTCTAGGTTCTCCTTCTTTTCTTTGGAGTGATTCCTCAGAAGAGTAAAGGGAATTAGCCCAAGACCAAGGTGTGAGTGGCTCCGGAAGGATTATCTCATACTCAAAGTCTTGCACTATCCATCTCTATCCTGTTTGGTGATATTCTTCATCTTCCCCATCTTTCTCTCTTTTCATTTTGCTTAAGTTTGATTTGAGTTTGATTTGGATCACTTTCCACCCACATATACATCAATTGGTATCAGAGCCAAGGTTCTTAAGTGACCCACATCACACCCACATACATCCCAAAAAGCCAAACATACAAAAAAAAAAAAACAAAAAAAAAAAGAGGCACAAACCGGCAATCCGAGTCTCGAAGACCAGAGAAGCAGCACGGTGCCCCCGTTGCCATACCACACGACCGTGCCATATCATTTTTCCAGAAATCTTCAAGTCGAGACGGAGCACGGTGCCCCCGTGCCACCAAGCACGACCGTGCCACGGTAATTTTCTGCATTTCTTCAAGTCGAAGCATAGCACGGCCTGCCCGTGCCCCCTTGCACGACCGTGCCACTTTCCCTGCTGCCTATTCTTCCTTCAAAGCATCTCCAACATGTCTACAAAGTCCACAGGAAGCGACCCAGCACGCGTGGAAGAGTTAGAAGCTCAAGTCACTTATCTTCGAACTCAACTTGGGCAACTTTTGGAGGAAAAACGAAGGTGGGTTCATAGCCCCACTCCCTCTCATCCTCATGAACCGGTGGTCGAATCGGAAGAAGAAGTCTTCAATCCCGAGCCAATTCTAGTGACGAAGAAGCCCCAAGGAGACGAAGGCAAGGAGGCAATATTGGTGGTGTCCGAATTGACATCCCCGAATTTGAAGGCCAACTTGACCCGGACTTATTTCTCGATTGGTTGCACACCATTGAGAGGATCTTTGAATATGAGGACATCCCGGAGACAAGAAGGTAAAACTTGTAGCCCTTAAACTCAGAAAATATGCTTCAATCTGGTGGGCTAACCTTGGAGCGAAAAGAGCAAGGAATGGAAAGGGAAAAATCAGAACTTGGGCCAAAATGAAAGAAAAACTCAAGGCCAAGTTTCTTCCCTCTCACTATGTACAAGACAATTATCTCAAGCTCCATCGACTCAAGCAAGGATCCAAGAGTGTGGAAGAATACACTCGGGAGTTTGAACAACTCCTACTCAAATGCGACTTGAAAGAAGATGACTCTCAAACCTTGGTAAGATACTTAACCGGACTTGATGAGTCTATTGCTCATATTGTTGAGTTGCAACCATATTCATCTCTTGATGACTTGAGTTCTCTAGCCTACAAGGTAGAGCAACAAAAGAAATCAAAGGGAAAGAGTGTCCTTTCCAAGCCTCTCTCTCGTCCTTACCCCACACAAAAGCCTCCGTACTACCCTCCTCGTCCACAAAATTCCCCACCATCACAAACCAAAAACACCACTCCAACCCCTCCAAAACCCTCCACACAAGAACCCAAATCAAAGGACAAGGTTCGTTGCTTTCGGTGCCAAGGTATGGGACACTATGCATCTGAGTGTCCAAACAGGAGGATCGTTTCCCTAGCGGAGTACCAAGAAGCATGTGATGAACATGCCTATGACGAAGAAGAAGAAGAGCACCATGAAGAAGGAAGTTTGGAAGAAGTTGAAGAAGGCCCCGATGAAGGAGAATTGCTTGTTATCCACCGAGCCTTGAGTGGAATTGCCACTCAAAAGGACATGGAGCAAAGAGAAGCCATTTTTCACACCAGGTGTACCGTAGGAGACAAGGTTTGTTCCCTTATCATTGATGGAGGTAGTTGTGCTAACGTTGCCTCAAAGACTATGGTGGACAAACTCAAGCTGCAAGTCTCTCCTCGACCAAATCCCTACACCATACAATGGTTGAATCAAGGCAAAGGTTTGCAAATTACTCACCGTTGTCTTGTTTCCTTTTCAATTGGGAAAAACTATAAAGATGAGATTTGGTGTGATATAGTCCCCATGGATGCTTGCCATATATTATTGGGTAGACCATGGCTTTTTGATAGAAGTGTCATCCATGATGGCCGGATGAACACTTACTCTTTTCTCAAGGACCGTAAGAAAATCACTCTTACCCCTCTCAAAAGTCCTTCCCCCTCTCAACCAAAAGACAATCCTCATTTGGAAGTCTTCTTTACTACTCTTCTCAAATCTGAGCACCATGAGTATGAGTCTTTTAAAGACTTGATACTTTTACAAGAAGAGTCTAAGCCACCATCTCCCTCACATCCACTACTCACCCTCTCCTACAAGCCTATCACCATGTTTTTCCACAAGAAATTCCACATGGCCTTCCCCCTCCAAGATCTATCCAACACAAGATAGACCTCGTTCCCGGATCCGTACTTCCAAACAAGCCGGCATACCGGATGTCTCCAAGCGAAACACAAGAAATCCAAAGACAAGTGGATGATCTCTTGTCCAAGGGTTTAATTCGGGAAAGTCTAAGCCCATGTGCCGTGCCGTGCCCGCCCTCCTTGTTCCTAAGAAGGATGGTAGCATGCGTATGTGTGTTGATAGCCGGGCAATAAACAAGATCACTATCAAGTACCGGTATCTATTCCCCGATTGGAAGATCTATTGGATGAATTACACGGAGCTGCTATCTTTTCTAAGATTGATCTTAGAAGTGGCTATTACCAGATTCACATTTTTGAAGGTGATGAATGGAAAACCGCCTTTAATACTAAAAAAGGTTTATATGAGTGGCTTGTAATGCCATTCGGGCTTACTAATGCCCCGAGCACTTTTATGAGACTCATGAACCAAGTTCTCAAGCCCCTCATTGAACTTGTGTTGTTGTTTACTTTGATGATATCTTGGTCTATAGCAAGACCGAGGAGGAGCATGCCAAGCATTTGCAACAAGTTTTGGAGATTCTTCACAAGAACAACTTTATGGCAATATGGAGAAATGCTTTTTCTTCACTCCTCAAGTGGTATTCTTGGGTTTCATTGTTTCCGCCCAAGGCCTCCAAGTTGATGAAAGCAAGATCAAGGCTATTCAAGAGTGGCCAACTCCTACATCCATCACTCAAGTAAGGAGTTTTCATGGCCTAGCCTCATTTTACCGGAGGTTCATTAGAAATTTCAGTACAATTATGGCTCCTATGACTGAGGTAATTAAAGGCAAAGAGTTTTCATGGAACGAGCAAGCACAACAAGCCTTTCGAAGAGATCAAGAAGAAGCTCACTAGTTCCCCCGTTCTAGCCTTGCCCGACTTTACCAAAGTCTTTGAAGTAGAGTGTGATGCATCCGGGGTAGGAATTGGAGC
This sequence comes from Carnegiea gigantea, assembly GCA_029747015.1. NCBI lineage: Eukaryota > Viridiplantae > Streptophyta > Magnoliopsida > Caryophyllales > Cactaceae > Carnegiea > Carnegiea gigantea. The sequence goes on from JAKOGI010002893.1 coordinate 39,528, forward strand.
TGTCCTATCTCAAGAGAAGAGACCCATTGCCTTTTTCAGTGAGAAGCTCAACGATGCCAAGAAGAAGTACTCCACCTATGACAAGGAGTTTTATGCAATCATTAGAGCATTGGAGCATTGGCGTCATTACTTAGTTGGAGGTGAATTCATCCTTCATTCTGACCATGAAGCTCTCAAATACATCCAAGGACAACATGAGCTCAACCCTAGACATGCTAAATGGGTAGAGTATCTTCAGTCCTTCCACTTCACTATCCAACATAAGGCGGGAACTCTCAACAAAGGAGCTGATGCATTATCAAGAAGGTACTTATTACTCTCTACTTTGAGTACTAAAGTACTTGGATTTGAAGTTGTTAAAGATTTGTACCCAAAAGATGATGATTTCAAGGACATTTTTGAGAAGTGTCTTAAGCACCCCATGGGTTGTTCCACTTAGAAGATGGGTTCCTATTCAAAGGTTCACGCCTTTGTATACCTCAATGTGGATTTCGAGAACTGCTTATCCAAGAGCTACATGGAGGAGCCCTAGCTGGCCATTTTGGTGTCGAGAAGACTCGATCGATGTTGAAGGAACACTATTATTGGCCTAAGATGTCAAGAGATGTAGAGCATTTCATCAAAAGATGTTCTACTTATCAAATGGCTAAGAGCCATTCTTTGCCCCAAGGATTGTATTCTCCACTTCCCATTCCTCAAGCCCCCTTGGGAAGATATTGGCTTGGATTTCATCACGGGTTTACCTAGAACCCAAAGGAACAAAGACTCCATTATGGTGGTTGTGGATCGATTCTCCAAGATGGCGCATTTCATCCCTTGCCACACCCCTAATGATGCTACTCAAGTGGCTAATCTTTACTTCAAGGAGATTGTGAGACTACATGGCATTCCAAAGAGCATGGTATCCGATCGTGACTCCAAGTTTCTTAGTCATTTTTGGCTAACTCTATGGCGCAAATTGGGTACTCAACTCAAGTTTAGCACTACTTGTCATCCCCAAACTGATGGACAAACTGAAGTCACCAATAGGACTTTGGGTACCTTACTTAGAGTCCTAGTGAAGAAGCATTTGAAGAATTGGGATGAGTTGCTACCACATGCCGAGTTTGCATTCAATCGAGTGCCTAGCAAGTCCACCCAACTCTCTCCATTTCAAGTTGTCTATGGCTACAATCCCAAGAGTCCCTTGGATCTTGTTCCCATTCCAACTCCCACAAAATTTAGTTGGGAAGCTGAAAAAAGAGCCAAGGAGATCCAAGATCTTCATGCAAGAGTTAGAGATAACATTGCCAAGGCTAATGAAAGAGCCATGCAAAGCGCCAACAAGCATCGCAAGGAGGTACATTTTCAACCAGGAGATTTGGTATGGATTCACATGAGGAAGGAGCGTTCCCTTCAAAGAGAAAATCTAAGTTGATGCCGCGTTCCGATGGTCCATTTGAAATCCTTGAGAAGGTTGGGCCCAATGCATATAAGGTTGATCTACCTGGAGATTATGGAGTTTCGGCTACCTTCAATGTCTCCGATCTTAGCCCCTTTTTCGATGATGAGCCCCTTCCTAGTTTGAGGGCAAACTTTCACTTACCCGGGGGGAATGATGGAGACCATCGTGAGAAGCCCAAGGACCATCAAGCTCAGCCCAAGGAGGACTCACTCAAGCTTCAAGAAGTCAAGGAAGTTGCCAAACTTTGCCGGAAATTGGCGTTCATACCCGAAGAGGTAGTGCCGCCGTCATCCAGAAATTTCCCGCTTTTTGGGTGCACTTTTGGCCTACCTAAAGTGGTCCCACAACTTGAGGCTCCACATGGTTTTGAAGTTTAAGATTTCAGCTTTCAAATAAGCCCAAGTTTGTTTAATTTGGACATCATTTGATTAGGCAAAATATCACTCAAAGATACGTTGTGCTGATCCAGTCCAGTCTGAGATAGGTGCATTGTTTGGGCCATAACTTTCAAACCGCTTATCCAAATTGAGCAAATGAGCCATTCTGGAAAATAGACTTCCAGGGCTTTCTAACAAGCCCAAGAACGCGTGATTTGGCCGAGTATTCTGGAAGTTATGCTCTGTTGAAGTTGAGGCAGTTGCAAGGATTAAAGCTGGGAATATGAAGAGTCTTCGGTTACATATACTTGTGTGGCTGATATTGTGCACGTTTTAGATGCTTCTAGATTGATGTAATCAGCTCCAAAAATCCTAGAATATTCCTTGTAACCTCCCCCACCCCTTTTATGATGAGTCTTTTCATTTTTCTTAGAATTTTCATTAGCTAGTTTTAATTGTTAGGAGTTATTTGAGTCCTTTGATTGTCTTTTGCTGAGTCTATAAAAAAGGGAGGGGCGTGTGAAGCTATTCATTCAGCATTGTAAGAAATTTCCAAAGCAATACAAGTACTTTGAGTGTGTTTCTCAAAAGTGCAACTAAATTCCTATATCTTGAATTGTGGCAAATTCAAGTGGTGTTCTAGGTTCTCTTCCTTTTCCAATTGGAGTGATTCCTTGGTTAAGACAAGAGAATTAGCCCAAGGTCAAGTCATTGAGTGGCCCCGTGAAGGATTATCTCAATTACAAGATCTTGTTCTATTCCTTTTTCTTGTGTAGTGAAATTCTTCATCCATCTCATCTATCTTTCATTTCTCTTCCCAATTTGGCTTATTTTGAGTTGGAGTTTGATTTGGTTCACTTGCCACCCACATATACATCATTGTGCCTTTGAGTCCTTGGTAACCCCGTGATGAAATCTAAGCTAACATCTTCCCAAGGCCCTTGAGGAACCGGCAAGGGGGTGTAAAAGACCTTGAGGCCGTATGTGATCCTTAGCAAGTTGGCAAGTAGAGCATCTTTTGATGAAGTGCTCCACATCTCTTGACATTTTGGGCCAAAAGTAATGCTCCTTGAGCATAGAGCATGTCTTCTCAACTCCAAAATGACCGGCTAGAGCTCCCCCATGGAGTTCTTGAATCAAAAGCTCTCTAAACCCACAATTAGGAATGCAAAGTCGGTTTCCCTTGAAGAGGAATCCGTCCTCTAGGTGGAAAGGACCGTGGGCATGGCTAGAACACTTTTCAAGAATGGTCTTGAAATCTTCATCTTGGGTATACATAGCCTTGATGCACACAAACCCAAGTACCTTGGATTCAAGAGCAGAGAGCAAGAGATATCTCCTTGACAATGCATCGGCCCCTTTGTTCATTTGGCCGGATTTGTGGTGGATCACAAAGTGAAAGGATTATAAGAACTCTACCCACTTGGCATGTCGTGGATTGAGCTTATGTTGTCCTTGGATGAACTTCAAGGCTTGATGATCCGTATGGAGGATGAACTCGCCTCCAACCAAGTAATGCCACCAATGTTCCAATGCCCTCACTAAGGCATAGAACTCCTTGTCATATGTAGAATACTTCCTTTTGGCGTCATTGAGCTTCTCACTAAAATAAGCAATGGGCCTCTTCTTTTGTGACAACACGGCCCCAATGCCAACACCGGACGCATCACATTCTACCTCAAAAACTTTGGAAAAGCTAGGTAGTGCAAGGATGGGTGCACTAGTGAGCCTCTCCTTGATTTCTTCAAAGGCATGTTGGGTCTTCTCATTCCACTCGAAGTGCTTGGCCTTAAGGATCTCGGTCATGGGTGCCATGATTGAGCTAAAATTGCTCACAAACCTCCTATAAAAGGAAGCCAAACCATGGAAACTCCGGACTTGTTGGATTGACATGGGGGTAGGCCACTGACGGATGGCCTTGATCTTCTCTTCATCCACTTGAATGCCTTCGGCCGACACCACATACCCCAAGAACTTCACTTGAGGAGTGAAGAAGTGGCACTTGTCTAGGTTGCCATAAAGTTGCTCTTGTGCCAAGACACTTAAAACATCATGCAAATGCTTGGAGTGCTCTTCTTCTCAATGGCTATACACCAAAATGTCGTCAAAATACACAACGACATACCTCCCAATGAATGGCTTGAGAACTTGGTTCATTAGCCTCATGAATGCGCTTGGTGCATTAGTCAAACCAAAGGGCATGACAAGCCACTCATATAGGCCACCCTTGGTTTTAAAAGCCGTCTTCCATTCATCCCCTTCAAAAATCCGTATTTGATAATAGCCACTTCTTAGGTCAATCTTTGAGAATATAGTGGCCCCATGAAGCTCATCTAGCAAATCCTCCAACCTTGGGATAGGGTACCGGTATTTGGTGGTGATCTTGTGATGGAGGTCCATCCCCTAACGTGATCCATAGCCATCAAGGGAGCCCAAAAGGTCCAAACCTCATGTCCAAGATGCAAGAAATCAGCCTAAGGGAGCAAGGAAATCACACCTTAGAGCCATGTAATTCATCCAATATATCTTCAAGCCTAGGTATAGGATACCTATATTTGATAGTAGTTTTGTTTATGGCCCTACTATCAACACACATCCTCATACTACCGTCCTTCTTTGGAACCAAGGGAGCCGGGACAGCACACGGACTTAAGGATTCTCGTACCAACCCCTTAGACATCAATTCTTCAACTTGACGTTGAATCTCTTGGGTTTCTTTTAGGTTTGTTCTGTAGGCTGGTTTATTTGGTAGAATGGATCCTGGGATAAGGTCAATATGATGTTGAATGTCACGCTTGGGTGGTAAACCCAAAGGTATCTCATCAGGAAATAGGTGACTAAACTGCTCCAATATGACCTTGGCTACAGGATGGGATGGAAGTGGTGTATCTGATTCATCTTGAACTTGTAATATCCACTCTTTCAAAGCCTTGAACTCATGTTGAGTAGCTTTCAAAAGTGGTTCTCCATATGTCAAAAGCAAGTCAGATTGATTTTGGCTTTTTTGTGGTTTCATTTTGTGGAGTTCGGATGGTGACATAGGATTAAGGGTAATTTTCTTGCCATCTTTAGTAAAGGAATAAGTGTTTAGGTAACCATTATGCATGACCTTCCTATCATACATCCATGGTCTCCCTAGTAAAATATGGCAAGCATCCATGGGGATAACTTCACACCAAAGTTCATCTTGGTAGTTCTTACCAAGAGAGAATGAAATCAAGCAACAAGAATTAACCCGTATTCCCTTGCTTTGATTTAGCCATTGAATATTGTATGGGTGTGGATGTGCCGTGGCCTGAATGCTCAATTTTTCAATCATACTCAACGAAACAACATTAGCACAGCTTCCTCCATCGATGATTAAGGAACAAACTTTGCCTTGGACTGTACACCGTGAGTGAAAGATGTTCTCACGCTGTTCATCCTTAGCAACTCGTTGGTTACTCAATACCCTTCGAATTACTAGCATTTCACCTTCATCTGTGCTTTCCACAAACTCCTCCTGATCTTCTTCATGATCGTCCTCAGTATTTTTTTCCTTTTCCTCCTCTTTCTCCTCGGCAAATTCTCCCTCTATGGCTTCCCATTCAGCTAAGGTAACTACCTTTCGACTAGGACAATCAGAAGTGATATGTCCTAAGCCTGGCACTTATAACACCTTCTTTGGCTTATGGGATATGGGTTTGGGCGTGGGGGGTTTGATGGCGGTGGCCTTTGAGGAGCTTGGTTCTTTTGTGGATTGGTTGGGAAAGGAGTTGATGGTTTAGGCTGAGGTGTGGTACTCCCCTTGTTGAAGGGTTGCCCACGGTTTGGTGCAGAATAGGGCTTGAATGAATCACGAATATTCATCCTGGAACTTCTTTGTTGTTCCACCTTATGTGCTGGAACACATACTTCGTCAAAGGTGGTGTAGGCTTGCAATTTAACCACGTTGGCTATCCTAGGATCAAGCCCTCCTAGGTGATGGGGACCATCCTTTGGAAACAAGTGAAGACCAAGCCACATGCCTAAGGGACCCTACAACCACTAAAGAAGTCAAAGAGGTTCATACCATGGTCCGAGAAATCATCAAACATGCATTGCACATGCTGCCCGGTTTGGACAGAAATTGGCCCGGTTTTGCAAGCCTAATTACCCAAGCTTAGGTGGACTTAAAGGTCTGCCAAAATTACTTTTTGGAACCCTTAATATGTCAGCTTCAAAGGCATATAAAGAGTTCTAGGTTAGGTATCTAGGAAATAAGTCAATGGGAGCCTTTTTCTAGAAGCAGCAGAAACTGTCCTAGTTTGCACATGCTGCACCTTTTACTTGATATCTACCAAACGGCTACCTAAATGGTGTGCAACTTGAGGCCTGTGAAAGCTGACTTCCAGAGCTTTCTAACAAGACCTATTTCAGCCAATTTGGATGGGAAACCTAGGAGGTATAACTGTTTGAAGTTGACCCATGTGCACTGAAAAGTTGCTGACATAAAGTAAAAAGCACTTTTCAGCTTTTATCTTTTGCTTTTTGGTCCCCCCATGCTTTTGGACGTGTGAGTACTTGTTGTTCCCCTCCTTTTCAGCTTGTTAAAGGCTCCCCACCATAAAAGGGAGGCCTTGGGCTGCCAAGAAGAGACAGATGAACTTGTATTTAGCTTTGAGTTTTGTAAACTCTCTCAAATTCTCTTCAAATTTCTAGTGTTATATCTTGGGTGTTTGGCAACCTCAAGTGGGTCTCTAGGTCTTCTTAATTCAACTAAGAAAGTGATTAACTTCTGTAACTTAGTTGAAGGAAAAAGATTTGCCCAAGTGTGCAAACCAAGGTGGATTATCATCACCCTTGCTAGTCCACTTGATCTATCTTGGTTCTTGATTTTCTTTTCATGTTTTCTACCCCAAGTGCATTCTTGATTCACTTTAGCAAATACTTGCCTTAGTGAAGCTTGAATACATCATTTGGTATCAGAGCTTAGGCTACCCTCTTGGCCAAGCTTCCATCCCCCAAACACATACCAAACACCAAAACCACAAAACAACCCCAAACATGCTCTCTTGCATTTTCCAAACCGTGCACAACCAGAATTGTAGCACGGCCACCCCGTGCCACAGTGGCACGACCGTGCCACATTCCATTTTCAGTCAGCCCATGCCAGCAGCACAGCACGGCCTGACCGTGCCTACAAGCACGACTGTGCCTACCCCTCCCGTCCCCAAAACACAAATTCTCCACTCCAAAGCCAACATGTCCTCTAGCCTCACTCCCGAGCAAGTGGCTAAACAAGCTTTGAGAGAAAAGGGCGAGCTACAAGCCCAAGTCAAGTATCTTCAAGCACAACTTGGTCACATGATGCAAGAGAAGAGAAGGAACTTGAGAAGTCCTAGGAGTGTAAGCAAACAAGACTCGGATGACTCCGAGGAAGAAGAAAGCAACTCTCTTGAAGACTCCGGTGAGGATGTGTATGCAAGAAGACCAAGGAGGCATCATAGGCCTCAAGAGCGAAGCTACAATGACTTCAAGGTGAATATTCCCAACTTTGAAGGCCAACTTGACCCGGATGTATTCTTGGATTGGCTCCAAACTGTTGAAAGAGTCTTTGAGTTCAAAGACATCCTCGATGAAAGAAAGGTAAAGCTTGTTGCTTTAAAGCTTAGAAAGTATGCTTCCATTTGGTGGTCTAATATTGTGAGTAAGAGAGTTAGGAAGGGTAAAGGGAAGATAAGAACTTGGGAGAAAATGAAGTCCAAACTTAAGTCCAAGTTTTTGCCACCCCATTACTTGCAAGACAACTTTCTTAAACTCCACCACCTCAAACAAGGGTCTAAGAGTGTAGAAGAGTACACTAGAGAGTTTGAACAATTATTGTTGAAATGTGATTTGAAGGAGGATGAATCTCAAACTTTGATTAGATACTTGAGTGGTTTGAATGATGAAATTGCTCATGTTGTTGAACTCCACCCTTACACTTCCCTAGATGAGCTTAGTGCCTTAGCTCACAAAGTGGAGTCACAAAAGAAAGCCAAGGGCAAGGGCATGGCCTCCAAGCCTAACCCCCATCCTTACCCATTCCAAAAGCCCTCATACTACCCTCCCAAGTCAACTCCAATCTCAAACACAAGACCCCCTCCGCCAAATCCCCCTCAAACCCCCTCAAAACAACCCCCCAAACCCGGTGACAAGAAGAGATGTTTCCGTTGTCAAGGCCTTGGACACTTTGCTTCCGAGTGTCCTAACAAAAGAGTAGTCACTTTGGCCGAGTATCAAGCTTATTGTGAGGAGCTAGATGATGAGAATGATGGGGAAGAAAAGGAGCTTTTCATGACCGAAGCTCTTGAAGAAGTTGAAGAGGGGCCCGATGAAGGAGAAATGCTTGTGATAAGAAGAGCCTTGAGTGGTATTGCTTTCCAAAATGACATGGAACAAAGGGAGAACATCTTCCACACCCGGTGTACCGTGAAGGGGAAGGTTTGCTCTCTTATTATTGATGGTGGAAGTTGTGCCAATGTTGCTTCCAAGACTCTAGTGGACAAACTCAAGCTATCGGTCTCTCCACACCCAAGCCCTTACACCATACAATGGCTCAATCAAGGTAAAGGCTTGCAAATCTCCTCTCGTTGTTTACTTAGCTTTTCAATTGGTAAAAGTTACAAGGATGAGATTTGGTGTGATATTGTGCCCATGGATGCTTGTCATGTTCTCTTGGGACGTCCATGGTTGTTTGACCGAAGTGTGATGCATGATGGTCGGTTAAACACATATACATTTGCCAAAGACCACAAAAAGATCACCCTTACCCCTCTCAAATCCAACTCACAAAAAAGGCCTCAAGACACTCCTAGCATGGATGTCTTTCTTACTACCCTACTCCATTCCCAACTCCATGAATATGATGATTTCAAGGAGTGGATTTTACTTGGCCAAGAACCGGCCGAAGCTAAGGATTCTTCCCATCCTTTGCTTTCCTCTCTCCTCAAAGATTTCCAACATGTCTTCCCTAGTGAGGTTCCCCATGGCCTCCCTCCCAAAAGAACCATACAACACAAAATTGACCTCGTCCCTGGTGCCACCCTCCCAAATAAGCCGGCCTACCGAATGAATCCCCAAGAGACTCAAGAGGTGCAACGGCAAGTAGATGATCTTCTTGCCAAAGGCTTGATTCGTGAGAGCCTTAGCCCATGTGCCGTGCCGGCCTTGCTTGTTCCGAAGAAAGATGGGTCAATGAGAATGTGTGTGGATAGTAGAGCGATAAACAAAATCACTATCAAATATCGCTTTCCTATTCCACGGTTGGAGGATCTCTTAGATGAGCTTCATGGAGCCACCATCTTTTCTAAGATTGATCTTAGAAGTGGCTACTACCAAATCCGGATTTATGAAGGAGATGAGTGGAAGACCCTTCAAAACTAAAGGAGGCCTCTATGAGTGGCTTGTCATGCCATTCGGGTTGACAAATGCACCAAGCACTTTCATGAGGCTTATGAACCAAGTTCTAAAGCCCCTTATCGGCAAATTTGTTGTTGTCTACTTTGATGACATATTGGTGTATAGCAAGAGTGAAGAAGAGCATACCCATCACCTACACCAAGTCTTGAGTATCCTATCTCAAGAAGAGTTCTATGGAAACTTGGAGAAGTGCCACTTTTTCACTTCTCAAGTCATATTTTTGGACTATGTTGTCTCGACTCAAGGGATTCATGTTGATGAGAGCAAAATCCAAGCAATCCGAGATTGGCCCGTTCCTACTTCCATTCCACAAGTTAGGAGCTTTCATGGCCTAGCCTCTTTCTATAGGAAGTTTGTGGGAGATTTTAGCACCATTGTTGCCCCCATGACCGAGGTGCTTAAGGCCCAAAGATTTGAGTGGACCAATCAAGCTCAAAGGGCCTTTGAAGAAATCAAGTACAAGCTCACAAGTGCACCCGTTCTAGCTCTACCAAGCTTCTCCAAAGTCTTTGAGGTAGAGTGTGATGCTTCCGGTGTTGGGATAGGGGCTATCCTATCTCAAGAGAAGAGGCCCCTTGCCTTCTTTAGTGAGAAGCTCAATGATGCAAAGAGGAAGTACTCTACTTATGACAAGGAGTTCTATGCTATTGTGAGAGCTTTGGAGCATTGGAGGCACTACTTGGTGGGAGGAGAATTCATTCTCCATTCGGATCATGAGGCGCTCAAATTCATACAAGGGCAACACAAGCTCAACCCAAGGCAGGCAAAGTGGGTTGAGTACCTCCAAGCCTTTCATTTTGTGATCCACCACAAGTCGGGTCAACTCAACAAAGGAGCGGATGCATTATCAAGAAGGTACCTCTTACTCTCTACCTTGGAATCCAAAGTCCTTGGTTTTGAGATTGTTAAGGGGTTGTATACCCAAGATGAAGACTTCAAGGAAACTTATGAGAAGTGCTCTATCCATGCCCACGGTCTATTTCATTTAGAGCATGGGTTTCTCTTCAAAGGGACCCGGCTATGCATACTAAGGAGTGGGTTTCGGGAACTCCTCATTCAAGAGCTCCATGGTGGGGCTTTGGCCGGACATTTTGGCATTGAGAAGACTCGCTCCATGCTCAAGGAGCACTACTATTGGCCAAGCATGTCCAAGGATGTAGAGCACTATGTGAGAAGGTGTTCTACTTGTCAACAAGCCAAGAGCCACTCTCGGCCCCAAGGTCTATACACTCCTCTCCCCATTCCTCAAGGTCCTTGGGAGGATGTGAGTTTAGACTTCATCACGGGTTTGCCACGAACCCAAAGGCACAAAGATTCAATCATGGTAGTGGTGGACCGATTCTCAAAGATGGCACACTTCATAGCATGCCATACCACCAATGATGCTTCCTCCATTGCTAACCTTTACTTCAAAAGAGATAGTTCGTCTCCATGGAATTCCAAGAAGCATGGTGTCGGATAGGGACACCAAGTTCCTAAGCCACTTTTGGCTTACCTTGTGGAGAAAGTTTGGCACTCACCTCAAGTTTAGCACTACATGCCACCCCCAAACCGACGGTCAAACTGAAGTGACTAATAGGACTTTGGGCACTTTGCTTAGAGTTCTAGTCAAGAAGAGCATCAAAGGGTGGGATGAGTTGCTCCCTCATGCGGAATTCGCCTTCAACCGAGCTCCAAGCAAGGCAACCACTCTTTCACCTTCCAAGTGGTGTATGGTTACAATCCAAGGACTCCCTTAAACTTGGTTCCAATCCCAAATCCAACTAAGTTTAGTTGGGAGGCCGAGGAGAGGGCCAAAGAAATTCAAGAGCTACACACCAAGGTGAGGGAAAGAATTGAGAAATCCAATGAGCAAGCAAGCAACGAGCCAATAAGCATAGGAAAGATGCTCAATTTCAACCGGGAGACTTGGTTTGGATTCATTTGAGGAAAGAGAGGTTCCCTAGCAGGCGCAAATCCAAGCTCATGCCAAGGTCAGATGGTCCATTTGAAGTCATTGAGAAGATTGGTCCTAATGCTTACAAGATTGACCTCCCAGGAGAGTATGGAGTCTCGGCCACCTTCAATGTGGCCGATCTTAGTCCATATTATGATGAAGATGATCAACTTCCGAGTTTGAGGTCAAACTCCAATCAATCCGGGGAGTATGATGGGGACCATCCTTTGGAAACAAGTGAAGACCAAGCCACATGCCTAAGGGACCCTACAACCACTAAAGAAGTCAAAGAGGTTCATACCATGGTCCGAGAAATCATCAAACATGCATTGCACATGCTGCCCGGTTTGGATAGAAATTGGCCCGGTTTTGCAAGCCTAATTACCCAAGCTTATGCGGACTTAAAGGGCTGCCAAAATTACTTTTTGGAACCCTTAATGTGTCAGCTTCAAAGGCATATAAAGAGTTCTAGGTTAGGTATCTAGGAAATAAGTCAATAGGAGCCCTTTTCTAGAAGCAGCAGAAACTGTCCCAGTTTGCACATGCTGCACCTTTTGCCTGATATCTCCCAAACGGCTACTCCAAATGGCGTGAAACTTGAGCCCTGTGAACGCTGACTTCCAGAGCTTTCCAACAACACCTATTGCAGCCAATTTGGATGAGAAACCTAGGAGTTATAGCTGTTTAAAGTTGACCAATGTGCACTGAAAAGTTGCTGACATAAAGTAAAAAGCACTTTTCAGCTTTTGTCTTTTGCTTTTTGGTCCCCCCATGCTTTTGGACGTGTAAGAGCTTGTTGGATCCTTTTCTTTCAGCTTGTTAAAGGTTTCCCCCACTATAAAAGGGAGGCCTTGGGCTGCCAAGAGGATAGATGAACTTGCATTCAGCTTTGAGTTTTGTAAACTCTCTCAAATTCTCTTCAAAATTCCTAGTGTTATATCTTGGGTGTTTGGCAACCTCAAGTGGGTCTCTAGGTCTTCTTAATTCAACTAAGAAGGTGATTAACTTCTGTAACTTAGTTGAAGGAAGAAGATTTGCCCAAGTGTGCAAACCAAGGTGGATTATCATCCCCTTGCTAGTCCACTTGATCTATCTTGGTTCTTGATCTTCTTTTCATGTTTTCTACCCAAGTGCATTCTTGATTCACTTTAGCAAATACTTGCCTTAGTGAAGCTTGAATACATCGCTAGGTAACAAACCATGATTCGTTCTTCAGGCTCATGAATGTCACATTTAATCATGAGTTTCTCAAACTCACGTGTGTATTCTTCCACATTCATTTTGCCTTGAGTGAGATGGTGAAAGAGCATGTAATTGTCTTGGACATAAGTGGACGGCAAGAACCGTGCCTTCATCTTAGATTTCAACTTGTCCCAAGTATTGATCTTGCTCTTTCTTTCTCTAGTTCTCTTAGCATTGAGGTTTGTCCACCATAAGGAGGCATATTTCCTCAGTCTAAGAGCAACCGATTTCACCTTCTGATCCTCTGGAATCTCCTTGTACTCGAAAATCCGCTCAACAGTTTGTAACCATTCAAGGAATTCATCTGGAATCTCCTCAGTCTAAGACCTTAAGCTTGTATTTACACCGAAAAACAAGCAATTAAACTAGGATTAAACTTGATAAATCAAGTAACAAAAACCGGGTGAAAATCCGGATGAAAAACCGGGTGCATTACCTTCAATGTTCTTCACCAAACAATTAATGGTCGTGGCCTTGGACTTGATTTCTTGATTATTTGGAATCATTTGAACATTAATGGACCTTGTGGATGGACCTCCATCAATACCTAAGGTGGATGTAAGTATGAACTTCATTTTGGGTTTACCTAAGACCCAAAGGGGCAAGGATTCTATATTTGTTGTGGTGGATAGATTCTCAAAGATGGCACACTTTATACCTTGCCAAAAGACCAATGATGGTACACACATTGCTGAATTGTATTTCAAAGAGGTAACAGGACTATATGGTACCCCAAAATCCATGGTTTTTGATAGGGATACAAAGTTTTGAGTCATTTTTGGATTACTCTTTAGAAGAAACTTGGTACTAAATTGATGTGTAGTACCACTTGTCACCCCTAAACTGATGGTCAAACTGAGGTAACTAATCGAACCTTAGGTACACTCCTAAGAGCTTTGATTAAACCTCATGCTAAAGCTTGGGATTTGCTCTTGCCTTATGTTGAATTTGCATACAACAAAGCTCCTAGCAAGGCTACTTATCTCTCCCCTTTTAAGGTGATGTATGGGATTGATCCACTGAGTCCCATTGATCTTACTCCATGACCCTTAGACCAGAAACCAAGTGCTGATGCAGCAGTAAGAGTGGAAGAAATTCAGAAGCTCCATGAGTTAGTAAGGCTAGAATTGAGAAGACAAATGCATCTTAGGAAGCCTAAGCCAACAAGCATAGGAGAAAGATTGTATTTCAACCAGGAGACCTAGTATGGATTCACTTAAGGAAGGAGAGATTTCCTTCTAAGAGGAAGAATAAGCTAATGCCAAGAGCTGAAGGTCCATTTGAGGTCTTAGAGAGAGTCAATGACAATGTATATAAGGTTGATTTGCCTGGAGATTATAGAGTTTCAGCCATGTTCAATGTGGCATATTTGAGCCCATTACATTCAGATTACTCCTAAGCAAATTTGAGGATCAAATCTTTTTAACAAGGGGAGGATGATGGAGTCCTACCAAGCCAAGACCTTTTTCATGATCAAACAAGTCCAGAACGTCCAAGAACAAGGTCCCAAGTCCAAAAGATGGCTCACATTTTGCTAGAAGCACAAACAAATGCAAATGGGTGTAAAATAGTTTTTAAGCTCGGTATTGTCTTTCTAATTACTTAGGCCTCCATGCTGTTTAAGTCCTGAATTTTTACATATTTTTGGCCCTCAAGATGTTAATTACCTGGTCCAAGTGATTAAATCAAGTTAAGTCAAGTGGAAGATGAAGAACTAGGTCAATCTTTCAAACCATGCAGGCTGGAACTCGGTTTAGACCAGTCCAAGTATTTTAATCTTTTGGATAGGTAAATGAGCTCCAAATTGAGCAATTCCACTTGGAGGTGTTAGAGGAATTCTCAAGCTTTCCAACCATGTGTGGCAAGCTGAGTTATGTCCACGTTTTTCCTGAGAAACGTGGCCTCTAATCAGACCCTGCATTCTACTGACAACAATGCGGTTGCATCTGATTGGTGCATTTGGTGGTTGAAAGCTTTACCCACATCCAATCCTAGTCTAGCTGCATGATTGGGTTTCTAGAAGGCAGTTGGACACAATCATGGAAGAACTACCAAGCTAACCAATGGAAAACAAGTAGAGAAAGGCACAACTTCAGCCATTGGCCAGCCGTAAAGGAACCCAGAGACAAGCTGCTGTTCTTCTCTTTCTCTCACATGTTAAGAGATGCATGTTTGTGTGTTTGCTTGCTTACTTATTTCTTAATCATGAGGGCTTTTATTCTGATTGGTTAAAATAGAGGCAATGATTGTAATTAGCTATAATTGGGGCTGTAAACTAGCTAGTATCTCACGGGTTAGCTTAAACCATGAACTAAGCTTGTTTAAGAGGTTTCCCAATTGTGAAGAAACCTCACCCCCTAGGCTAGAGCAGCTTGCATGCTTGCTTGTTAGGCTATATTGCTTGTACTCTTTCATTTGGACAATTAGATTATGTGAATTTTAAAGAGAAACGAGAGCATTGCTCCTTGAAACCAAACACACTGAACTTGCTTCTCCTTAACTAGGCCGATTAAGGTGGTGTTCAAGCTTAGTCCTAATCTTGTTTAAGTGGTGATCACTATATCTTAATCAAGTTTAGGGGCCCTAACCTTTGTTTTGGTGGTGATTCCGTATCCAAAACTCAAGTTTAGTTTCTAACTCTTCCATTTCAGTTTCGGGTTCATTGAAACCAAGTGAAGAACGTGAGTGCTTTGCTTGTTTCTTTGCATTACTTTGATTGTAAGCTCTGAATCCCGTGAGATTTACATCAGAGAGCCATCACTAGCCACTCATAAAGCCCACCCTTTGTCTTGAATGCCGTCTTCCATTCATCCCCCTCTTTCATGCGGATTTGGTGATACCCACTTCTCAAATCAATCTTTAAGAAGACAAAAGAGCTATTAGTTCATCAAGCATATCATCAAGCATATGGGGTACCTACACTTGCGTTGTTCAGGATGTAACTTTCAAACGGCTGGGTATTTGAAGCTGCAAGAGGCATTGATGGAAACTAGACCTTTAGAGCTTTCTCCCAGATTTAGAATGAACCCATTTGGGCAAGTATTTTGGAAGTTATGCTCATTGGAAGTTGGGGCTGCAGATCTGAAAAGCACTGGCAGCTTTTTACTTTTGCTTTTATACTTGTTGCTTTTTGGTCCCCCTTCCCCCTTTCCATTTGGCCGATTGTTTGGCCTTGTTTTTCATGCGTTTTTGCTGATTGTTAAGGCCTATAAATGTGGGGAGAAACTCAGCATGTAGGTGATGGGGACCATCCTTTGGAAACAAGTTGATGCATATTTCCATATGCATCATTTTTATTCAAGTCCAATTTCAAAGAAGAAAAGGGTCAAAGAAGATCATGCACGGAAATGTGCCTATTTGGTCTTCCTAAGTGAGTTCAAAGACTCGCGACACTACGGAGAGGTCAAAAAGAGGTTAAGCTTTGCTAGAAATTTGGTGCCGAATTCATCCCTGCGGAACCCGATTTTTGTGACCACTTTTGGACAAGCTCAAGTGGACCCATAACTTTAGGACCCATGTTCTTTTGAAGCTTAAGATTTCATCTTTGAAATAAGCCCAAGTTTGTTTAATTTGGACATCATTTGATTGGGCAAAATATCACTCAAAGATACGTTGTGCTGATCCAGTCTAGTCTGAGATAGGTGCATTGTTTGGGCCATAACTTTCAAACCGCTTATCCAAACTGAGCAAATGAGCCCATTCTGGAAAATAGACTTCCAGGGCTTTCTAACAAGCCCAAGAACGCGTGATTTGTCCGAGTATTCTGGAAGTTATGCTCTGTTGAAGTTGAGGCAGTTGCAAGGATTAATTCTGGGAATATGAAGAGTCTTCGGTTACATGTGATTGTGTGGCTGACATTATGCACGTTTTGGAGCCTTCTAGATTGATGTAATCAGCTGCAAAAAATCCTAGAATATTCCTTGTAACCTCCCCCACCCCTTTTATGATGAGTCTTTTCATTTTTCTTCGACTTTTCATTAGCTAGTTTTAATTGTTAGGAGTTATTTGAGTCCTTTGATTGTCTTTTGCTGAGTCTATAAAAGGGGAGGGGCGTGTGAAGCTAATCATTCAGAATTGTAAGAAATTTTCAAAGCAATACAAGTACTTTGAGTGTGTTTCTCAAAAGTGCAACTAAATTCCTAGTTCTATATCTTGAATTGTGGCGAATTCAAGTGGTGTTCTAGGTTCTCTTCCTTTTCCAATTGGAGTGATTCCTTGGTTAAGACAAGAGAATTAGCCCAAGGTCAAGTCATTGAGTGGCTCTGTGAAGGATTATCTCAATTATAAGATCTTGTTCTATTCCTTTTTCTTGTGTAGTGAAATTCTTCATCCATCTCATCCATCTTTCGTTTCTCTTCCCAATTTGGCTTATTTTGAGTTGGAGTTTGATTTGGTTCACTTGCCACCCACATATACATCAATTGGTATCAGAGCCAAGGTTTTAAAGTGACCCACATCACACCTAAATACACCCAAAAAAAAAAAAATCAAAAACAAAAAACCGTGAACATCCAGTGTCCACAGGCCAGAAAGTTCACACGGTGCCCCCGTGCCATACCACACGACCGTGCCATATTTATTTTCCAGAAATCTTCAAGTCGAAGCATAGCACGGTTCCCCAGTGCCCCATTGCACGACCGTGCCCTCCCTCCTCTTCTCCAAAACAGCCTTTTTCTAGCCTAAACACATAATCCACAAAGAACCCTTAAGCATTCATCCATCATGATTTCTCTTGGGAACTTGCGAAAAGAGATTGCTTTGATTGAAAAGGAGATGGTCATCCTTGAAACTCCAAAGTTCCGTGGCCAAAAAGAAGATTTTCCTTACTGGATTTCCAAAGTGGATCAAGTCTTCACTCGCTACAATATTGACGAGCAAGAGAAGTTTAAGGTTATTATCAAGAAGCTCCGAGGCCATGCGCTTGAATGGTGGGAAAAGTACAAGTATAAGAGGAAGAAGAGAGGAAAAAGTAAGATCAAAATGTGGGACAAGTTAAGAGGTAAATTAATGGATACTTTCGCTCCAACCTCTTACTTACACAACCATCCTTTACTTTCCTTTGAGGTAAACAACTTTGATTCCTCTTCTAAAAACCTCTCTTTCAACAAGGGAAGCTAAATTCCATCCCCTCAACCCACATTTTTAGCCCCTTCCACTCCACAAAAGAAGCAAACTCCACAAACAAGCCAAGCCCTTGCAGATCGACCTAACCCCGACCCTTTGAACCTTAGAAGGTGTTCTAAGTGTCAAGGCTTTAGTCACACACCTACGGGCTGCCCCAACAAGGAATTCATCACCATCGCCGAATGGGAAGTAGCCATGGAGGAAGAAAGGGGGGAGAACGATCAGGAGGAAAGCCTTGAAGAAGAAATTGAACTCAAGGTTGAAAAAGAAGAAATACTTCACTTAGAGAAGGTTTCTCAAAAGCCAAACGAAATTGAAGAAGAGCATGCAAATATTCATTTCAATCCAAAAGGAGCAAGACCATATCCTATCCTTTCCCCACAAAATCACATTAACCCCCATTCAACCTTCCCAAATCCTCAAACCACATAAAGCCTCACAAAATGATCTGATGGAAGGTTGTAAGGAGAAGAACCAACTCACACTTGCCACAAAGTGAAATACTTGAAAACAAGAAGAAGGAACACAACAATGGAAAGGAAAACAAGAGTTTGGATAATCAAGTGACCTTGCAAGGGATAATCCGAGGAGCCACCTTTGGAGAACACTTGGGCAATCTCTTTGTATCAACTAGTTACAGAATTTAATCACCTTCTAGTTGAGAGAAAGAGACCTAGAGACCCACTTGAGTTGCCAAGCTCAAGATATAACACTAGGACTTTGTTTTTTTTGAGAGAGTTTGAAAACTCACAACTTCATTCATTCAAAAGTGCTTACAAGTGAGAGCCCCATCTGGTTTTTATGCAAGTATGGCCGAACCCCCCCCCCTTCTAAGCAGCAAAATCAATAGCTAGGTACATTTGGGGAAGAGTTACACATCAAATCAACCAATGCTAGCTAAACGCCTCACTACCTAGCTTAAGCTACTTCATTAGGGCCATAATGCCTCCTAAATGATGTGTCAAGCTTACAATGGTCCTAAAATGCAGCAAAGGTGAGTCATTAGGCAAGTGGGCAAGCAAAAACCAAGGGAAATCAGCCCCCTGTACCGGCTAGAGACAAACCGGTTAAAAGGGTGTTTTCCTTGTCCTTTTGGCTGGATAATACCAACACAAGGGGGTGCTTTGGATGGGATTTGAACCCTTGACTTGATAAATATTTAAGTCCCCTTTCATGCTGCAAAATTTCAGAAAGAGTGGAGTTAAGTTGGTGGTCCAACTTTCTCCTTAATTCGGATGCTGCTGTTTTGGCGCCCAGCCTGCGCACTTGAAAAGATCTTGCTAATTGACTAACCAAACGACCTCCAAATCCTTTGCAACTTGTTTTATTGGATTCCTAACATCTTAAACTTAAAGAGAGGGGGCAAGGCAGTCATTCATCCCCTCACCTTCAAGTCCCAGAAGATGCACAAAACCGAGCCAATTTCCGGTTGAATCTGCCCATGTACTGTCCGAGTGCTTTATGACTTCTTTGACCAAGGCATGGATATTCTTGACTTCCTTGGGGCTTGAGGGGGTGTGTGGAGTTGCTGGTTGTGCATTTGGAGTTTGGTCATGATGGTCCCCATCATGATCTATTACTCATCTCTCTTTCCCCAACCGAATCTCACCTTAGTTTTCACCCTTCCCACACCCACTTTTATCAAACCTCTGTGCATATTGCTTTTCAAGTGCTGCCTTTTGACCTTATTCCATCTCCCAAACCCAAAGACAGTCCTCACTTGGATGTCTTTCTCATCCCCCTCCTCTATGCCACCCTACAAATGATGCCCTTTGGCCACTTCCTACAAGAGCTCCCATTTCATAAGCATGCCTCCCTTCATGAGAAGCTTGCCAATCCTTTGAGTTTGAGGACAAACTCAAAACAACCCGGGGAGTATGATGCATATTTCCATATGCATCATTTTTATTCAAGTCCAATTTCAAAGAAGAAAAGGGTCAAAGAAGATCATGCATGGAAATGTGCCTATTTGGTCTTATTAAGTGAGTTCAAAGACTCACGACACTATGGAGAGGTCAAAAAGAGGTTAAGCTTTGCTAGAAATTTGGTGCCGAATTCATCCCTGCGGAACCCGATTTTTGTGACCACTTTTGGACAAGCTCAAGTGGACCCACAACTTGAGGGCCCATGTGCTTTTGAAGCTTAAGATTTCATCTTTCAAATAAGCCCAAGTTTGTTTAATTTGGACATCATTTGATTGGGCAAAATATCACTCAAAGATACGTTATGCTGATCCAGTCCAGTCTGAGATAGGTGCATTTTTTGGGCCATAACTTTTAAACCGCTTATCCAAATTGAGCAAATGAGCCCATTCTGGAAACTAGACTTCCATGGCTTTCTATCAAGCCCAAGAACGCGTGATTTGGCCGAGTATTCTGGAAGTTATGCTCTGTTGAAGTTGAGGCAGTTGCAAGGATTAATTCTGGGAATATGAAGAGTCTTTCGGTTACATATATTGTGTGGCTGATATTGTGCACGTTTTAGATGCTTCTAGATTGATGTAATCAGCTGCAAAAATCCTAGAATATTCCTTGTAACCTCCCCCACCCCTTTTATGATGAGTCTTTTCATTTTTCTTAGACTTTTCATTAGCTAGTTTTAATTGTTAGGAGTTATTTGAGTCCTTTGATTGTCTTTTGCTGAGTCTATAAAAGGGGAAGGGGCGTGTGAAGCTATTCATTCAGCATTGTAAGAAATTTCCAAAGCAATACAAGTACTTTGAGTGTGTTTCTCAAAAGTGCAACTAAATTCCTAGTTCTATATCTTGCATTGTGGCAAATTCAAGTGGTGTTCTAGGTTCTCTTCCTTTTCCAATTGGAGTGATTCCTTGGTTAAGACAAGAGAATTAGCCCAAGGTCAAGTCATTGAGTTGCTCCGTGAAGGATTATCTCAATTACAAGATCTTGTTCTATTCCTTTTTCTTGTGTAGTGAAATTCTTCATCCATCTCATCCATCTTTCATTTCTCCTCCCAATTTGGCTTATTTTGAGTTGGAGTTTGATTTGGTTCACTTGCCACCCACATATACATCACAAGTGAAGACCAAGCCACATGCCTAAGGGACCCTACAACCACTAAAGAAGTCAAAGAGGTTCATACCATGGTCCAAGAAATCATCAAACATGCATTGCACATGCTGCCCGGTTTGGACAGAAATTGGCCCGGTTTTGCAAGCCTAATTACCCAAGCTTAGGTGGACTTAAAGGGCTGCCAAAATTACTTTTTGGAACCCTTAATATGTCAGCTTCAAAGGCATATGAAGAGTTCTAGGTTAGGTATCTAGGAAATAAGTCAATGGGAGCCTTTTTCTAGAAGCAGCAGAAACTGTCCCAGTTCACACATGCTGCACCTTTTGCCTAATATCTCCAAAACGGCTACTCCAAATGGCGTGCAACTTGAGCCCTGTGACAGTTGACTTCCAGAGCTTTCCAACAAGACCTATTGAAGCCAATTTGGATGAGAAGCCTATGAGTTATAGCTGTTTAAAGTTGACCCATGTGCACTGAAAAGTTGCTGACATAAAGTAAAAAGCACTTTTCAGCTTTTGTCTTTTGCTTTTTGGTCCCCCCCATGCTTTTGGACGTGTAAGAGCTTGTTGGATCCTTTTTTTTCAGCTTGTTAAAGGTTTCCCCCACTATAAAAGGGAGGCCTTGGGCTTCCAAGAGGATACATGAACTTGCATTCAGCTTTGAGTTTTGTAAACTCTCTCAAATTCTCTTCAAAATTCCTAGTGTTATATCTTGAGTGTTTGGCAACCTCAAGTGGGTCTCTAGGTCTTCTTAATTCACTAAGAAGGTGATTAACTTATGTAACTTAGTTGAAGGAAGAAGATTTGCCCAAGTGTGCAAACCAAGGTGGATTATCATCACCCATGCTAGTCCACTTGATCTATCTTGGTTCTTAATCTTCTTTTCATGTTTTCTACCCAAGTGCATTCTTGATTCACTTTAGCAAATACTTGCCTTAGTAAAGCTTGAATACATCATTTGGTATCAGAGCTTAGGCTACCCTCTTGGCCAAGCTTCCATCCCCCAAACACATACCAAACACCAAAACCACAAAACAACCCCAAACACGCTCTCTTGCATTTTCCAAACCGTGCACAACCAGAATTGTAGCACGGCCACCCCGTGCCTGATGGGGATCAGCCCCAAGGGGTTCTTATAGCTCAAGAGGTCACAAAGGCTTTCCAAGGATTAGAAATCACTCAAGACACTATCACTTGCATTCTGCCGGGCTCATCCCGCACATGGCCCGACTTTCTGACCTTGGTGACCTGATGACCTGAGGCTTTAAAGCCAAACTTTTGGTATGTCTGGAAATATTGGAGAGTTAGCTGGCCAATAAATCAAGTTTCAGCCCATTTGGATGTCATTTTCCCATCCAAACCCTTTGTTAAAGCCAAACTGTCCAAAACTGTTTTCCAGGTCAGATTTTGTCCGGTTTTGGGAGCCCATTTTCCCCAACCTAAAGTAACCCTAACAACCTGGAATTTTAACCCCTAGATCCTTTTTTGAATTGGCTAAAAGGGTGGGAAAAGAAACCAGAGTCAAACGTGTCCCAAGGAGGCTAAAAGCAAGGAAACTTCTAAAGCTGCTTTTGGAAGTCAGCCTGCACCATCTCACTTGTTCTGTTTATATCTCCTGAACGGCTGCACCAAATGAGCTCCAAAAGTAGTCATATGAAAGAACACTTTCTAAGCTTTCTAATAAGGTATGTTGGAGCCAATTTGGGTAAGTAAGGACGAAGATACAGCTGCTGAAAGTTGACCCTGCAATCTGGAAAACTGGACAGCAACTGTCAACATCACCTTTTGTACTTTTCTTGCTTTTTGTGCTTCCCTTTTGTCTTGATCCGTTTGGCTTGCATTGTAACCCATGTAATCTGAATTTTGAGGCTCCCTCCTATATAAGGGACCTTTAGGAATGTAAGAAGGCAGCTTTGGATATCATGCAATGAAATCTGAGTGTTTTACTCTGCATTGAAACTCCTAGTTGCTTTAGCTTGAATTGGCTAGTTCAAGTGGTGATCTTCTAGGTTCCTTTCTCTTGCTTATGGTGGTGATATTCTGTATCCATAAGTGAAGAAGGAATAGCCCAACTTCTCCTCTAAGTGGCGCCTTTGGCTTATCTTAGACAAGAGAGTTGCACACTATCCATCAAGACCGGTTGAGCTCATTGTTCTTTTCGGTTTTTGCTTGTCCTTGTTTTCAATCTTCCCCATCATACATTCTCATCTTTGACATTCCCATGGTTAACATACATCATCTTGGTATCAGAGCTTAGGCTACCCTCTTGGCCAAGCTTCCACCCAAACACATTTCTCAAACACAAACCACAAAACATCCTTTCTCTATCCGCACGGGACAGAATTGTGGCACGGCCTACCCGTGCTTTAAGGCACGACCGTGCCACCTCTTTTCTGCACTTTTGTCACGGCAGTAACTTGGCACGGGAAGCCCGTGTCCCACGGCACGACCGTGCCACCCCATTCTCAGCCAAATCTCGTGTTTCTCTCCCACAAAGCCCACATATCATGTCTTCTAGCCAAACACCCGAGCAAGTGGCCGAACAAGCCTTAAGAGAAAAGGCCGAAATGGAAGCTAGAGTCAAGTACTTGCGAACTCAACTTCAAAGGCTCATGAAGGAAAGGAGAGACAACTTGAGGGATTCACCTATTCCAAGTGAATCTAGTGACCCGGGTGAAAGTGATTCGGATTTCAACCCTTTTGGGTCACAAGGAAGAGCTAGTAGAGGATCAAGGAGACGAGAAAGGCATCAAGGAGGTGGATTCAATGACTTCAAAGTTGACATCCCCGAGTTTGAAGGCAAGCTTGATCCGGACGAGTTCTTGGATTGGCTACAAACCGTGGAGAGGGTGTTCGACTACAAGGACATCCCGGATGAAAAGAAGGTAAAACTAGTTGCCCTTAAACTTAGAAAGTATGCTTCTACTTGGTGGGCTAATGTTTTATCTAAGAGGGCCAAGAAAGGGAAAAGGGCGAGCTACAAGCCCAAGTCAAGTATCTTCAAGCACAACTTGGTCACATGATGCAAGAGAAGAGAAGGAACTTGAGAAGTCCTAGGAGTGTAAGCAAACAAGACTCGGATGACTCCGAGGAAGAAGAAAGCAACTCTCTTGAAGACTCCGGTGAGGATGTGTATGCAAGAAGACCAAGGAGGCATCATAGGCCTCAAGAGCGAAGCTACAATGACTTCAAGGTGGATATTCCCAACTTTGAAGGCCAACTTGACCCGGATGTATTCTTGGATTGGCTCCAAACTGTTGAAAGAGTCTCTGAGTTCAAAGACATCCCCGATGAAAGAAAGGTAAAGCTTGTTGCTTTAAAGCTTAGAAAGTATGCTTCCATTTGGTGGTCTAATATTGTGAGTAAGAGAGTTGGGAAGGGTAAAGGGAAGATAAGAACTTGGGAGAAAATGAAGTCCAAACTTAAGTCCAAGTTTTTGCCACCCCATTACTTGCAAGACAACTTCCTTAAACTCCACCACCTCAAACAAGGGTCTAAGAGTGTAGAAGAGTACACTAGAGAGTTTGAACAATTATTGTTGAAATGTGATTTGAAGGAGGATGAATCTCAAACTTTGATTAGATACTTGAGTGGTTTGAATGATGAAATTGCTCTTGTTGTTGAACTCCACCCTTACACTTCCCTAGATGAGCTTAGTGCCTTAGCTCACAAAGTGGAGTCACAAAAGAAAGTCAAGGGCAAGGGCATGGCCTCCAAGCCTAACCCCCGTCCTTATCCATTCCAAAAGCCCTCATGCTACCCTCCCAAGTCAACTCCAATCTCAAACACAAGACCCCGTCTGCCAAATCCCCCTCAAACCCCCTCAAAACAACCCCCCAAACCCGGTGACAAGAAGAGATGTTTCCGTTGTCAAGGCCTTGGACACTTTGCTTCCGAGTGTCCTAACAAAAGAGTTGTCACTTTGGCCGAGTATCAAGCTCATTGTGAGGAGCTAGATGATGAGAATGATGGGGAAGAAAAGGAGCTTTTTATGACCGAAGCTCTTGAAGAAGTCGAAGAGGGGCCCGATGAAGAAGAAATGCTTGTGATAAGAAGAGCCTTGAGTGGTATTGCTTTCCAAAATGACATGGAACAAAGGGAGAACATCTTCCACACCCGGTGTACCGTGAAGGGGAAGGTTTGCTCTCTTATTATTGATGGTGGAAGTTGTGCCAATGTTGCTTCCAAGACTCTAGTGGAAAAACTCAAGCTATCGGTCTCTCCACACCCAAGCCCTTACACCATCTGATGGGGACCATCATGATCAAACTCCAAATGCACAACCAGCAACTCCACACACTCCCTCAAGCCCCAAGGAAGTCAAGAACATCCATGCCTTGGTCAAGGAAGTCATAGAGCATTCGGACGGAACATGGGCAGATTCACCCGGAAATTGGCCCGGTTTTGTGCATCTTTTGGGACTTGAAGGTGAGGGGATGAACGACTGCCTTGCCCCCTCTCTTTAAGTTTAAGATGTTAGGAATCCAATAAAATAAGTTGCAAAGGATTTGGAGGTCGTTTGGTTAGTCAATCAGCAAGATCTTTCCAAGTGCACAGGCTGGGCGCCAAAACAGCAGCATCCGAATTAAGGAGGAATTTGGACCACCAACTTAAGTCCACTCGTTCTGAAATTTTGCAGCATGAAAGGGGACTTAAATATTTATCAAGTCAAGGGTTCAAATCCCATCCAAAGCACCCCTTGTGTTGGTTTTACCCAGCCAAAAGGACAAGCAAAACACCCCTTTAACCGGTTTCTTCCTAGCCGGTACAAGTGGGTTGATTTCTTGAGTTTTGCTTCATCCACTTGCTGAATTGATTACTTTTGCTGCATTTTAGGACCATTATAAGCTTGACACATCACTTAGGAGGCATCATGGCCCCTAATGAAATAGCTTAAGCTAGTGATGAGTTGTTAAGCTAGGTGAGTGATGGATGTAATGTGTTTCCCTCTCCCAAATGTACTTGGTATTGTTTTTGCTGCATGGGAAGGGGGGAGGAACTCGGCCATAAGCTGATAAAAACCAGCTTGAGCCTCATTTTGGGAAGCAACTTGAATGAAATGCAATTGTGAGTTCTCAAACTCTCTCCACAAAATTCCTAGTGTTGTATCTTGAGCTTGGCAACTCAAGTGGGTCTCTAGGTCTTCTTGATTCAACTAAGAAGGTGATTAAATTCTGTAACTTAGTTGAAGGAAGAAGATTTGCCCAAGTGTGCAAACCAAGGTGGGTTATCATCACCCTTGCTAGTCCACTTGATCTATCTTGGTTTTTTTGATTCTCTTTTCTTGTTTCCCTTCCAGATGCATTCTTGATTCACTCTAGCAAATACTTGCCTTAGTGAAGCTTGAATACATCAAATTGGTATAAGAGCTTAGGCTACCATGTTGGCCAAGCTTCCATCACCCAAACACACTCCCAAACACAAGAACCACAAAAACAGCCCAAACACATCCTCCACAAAATCTCAGCCGTGCCCAACCAGAAAGTTGGCACGGGCACACCGTGCCCCCTGAGCACGACCGTGCCACAATTCCAGCCCAGCACTTCTTCGCCAGTAGCTCAGCACGGTCAGGCCGTGCCTGCTAGCACGACCGTGCCTACCTCTCCCCATCCCAAAACACTCTTTCTCTATTCCAAAGCCAAAATGTCTTCTAGCCTCACACCCGAGCAAGTGGCCGAGCAAGCCCTGAGGGAGAAAGCCGAGGTAGAAGCTCAACTAAAGTATCTCCAAAAGCAACTAGGACAACTTATGGAAGAAAAGAGGAGAGGTTTATGGAGTTCAAAGAGTCCAAGCAAGCATCAAGACTCGGATGACTCCGAGGGAAGCAACCCCATTAGTGACTCAAGTGAAGGGGAGCTTGCACCAAGGTCCCAACTGATGTATGTTAACCATGGGAATGTCACAGATGAGAATGTATGATGGGGAAGATTGAAAACAAGGACAAGCAAAAAAAACCGAAAAGAACAATGAGCTCACCCGGTCTTGATGGATAGTGTGCAACTCTCTTGTCTAAGATAAGCCAAAGGCGCCACTTAGAGGAGAAGTTGGCCTATTCCTTCTTAACTTATGGATACAGAATATCACCACCATAAGCAAGAGAAAGGAACCTAGAAGATCACCACTTGAACTAGCCAATTCAAGCTAAAGCAACTAGGAGTTTCAATGGAGAGTAAACCACTCAGATTTCATTGCATGATATTCAAAGCTGCCTTCTTACATTCCTAAAGGTCCCTTATATAGGAGGGAGCCTCAAAATTCAGATTACATGGGTTACAATGCAAGCCAAACGGATCCAGACAAAAGGGAAGCACAAAAAGCAAGAAAAGTACAAAAGGTGATGTTGACAGTTGCTGTCCAGTTTTCCAGATTGAAGGGTCAACTTTCAGCAGCTGTATCTTCGTCCTTACTTACCCAAATTGGCTCCAACATACCTTATTAGAAAGCTTAGAAAGTGTTCTTTCATATGACTAATTTTGGAGCTCATTTGGTGATGGAGACCATCGTGAGAAGCCCAAGGACCATCAAACTCAACCCAAGGAGGACTCACTCAAGCTTCAAGAAGTCAAGGAAGTTGCCAAACTTTGCCGGAAATTGGCGTTCATACCCGAAGAGGTAGTGCCGCCGTCATCCATAAATTTCCCGCTTTTTGTGTGCACTTTTGGCCTACCTAAAGTGGTCCCACAACTTGAGGCTCCACATGGTTTTGAAGTTTAAGATTTCAGCTTCAAATAAGCCCAAGTTTGTTTAATTTGGACGTCATTTGATTGGGCAAACTATCACTCAAAGATACGTTATGCTGATCCAGTCCAGTCTGAGATAGGTGCATTGTTTGGGCCATAACTTTCAAACCGCTTATCCAAATTGAGCAAAGGAGCCTATTCTGGAAAATAGACTTCCGAGGCTTTCTTACAAGCCTAAGAACGCGTGATTTGGCCGAGTATTCTGGAAGTTATGCTCTGTTGAAGTTGAGGCAGTTGCAAGGATTAATGCTGGGAATATGAAGAGTCTTCGATTACATATACTTGTGTGGCTGATATTGTGCACGTTTTAGATGCTTCTAGATTGATGTAATCAGCTGCAAAAATCCTAGAATATTCCTTGTAACCTCACCCACCCCTTTTATGATGAGTCTTTTCATTTTTCTTAGACTTTTCATTAGCTAGTTTTAATTGTTAGGAGTTATTTGAGTCCTTTGATTGTCTTTTGCTGAGTCTATAAAAGGGGAGGGGCTTGTGAAGCTATTCACTCAGCATTGTAAGAAATTTCCAAAGCAATACAAGTACTTTGAGTGTGTTTCTCAAAAGTGCAACTAAATTCCTAGTTCTACATCTTGAATTGTGGCAAATTCAAGTGGTGTTCTAGGTTCTCTTCCTTTTCCAATTGGAGTGATTCCTTGGTTAAGACAAGAGAATTGGCCCAAGGTCAAGTCATTGAGTGGCTCCGTGAAGGATTATCTCAATTACAAGATCTTGTTCTATCCCTTTTTCTCGTGTAGTGAAGTGCTTCATCCATCTCATCCATCTTTCATTTCTCTTCCCAATTTGGCTTATTTTGAGTTGGAGTTTGATTTGGTTCACTTGCCGCCCACATATACATCAATTGGTATCAGAGCCAAGGTTCTTAAGTGACCCACATCACACCCACATACATCCCAAAAAGCCAAAATACAAAAAACAAAAAGAGGCACAAACCAGCAATCCGAGTCTCGAAGACCAGAGAAGCAGCACGGTGCCCCCGTGCCACCATACACGACCGTGCCATATCATTTTTCCAGAAATCTTCAAGTCGAGACGGAGCACGGTGCCCCCGTGCCACCAAGCACGACCGTGCCACTCTACTTTTCTGCATTTCCTTCAACCGAAGCATAGCACGGCCTGCCAGTGCCCCCTTGCACGACCGTGCCACTTTGCCTACTGCCTATTCTTCCTTCAAAGCATCTCTAACATGTCTACAAAGTCCACAAGAAGCGACCAAGCACGTGTGGAAGAGTTAGAAGCTCAAGTCACTTATCTTCGAACTCAACTTGGGCAACTTTTGGAGGAAAAACGAAGGGGGGTTCATAGCCCCACTCCCTCTCGTCCTCATGAACCGGTGGTCGAATTGGAAGAAGAAGTCTTTCAATCCCGAGCCAATTCTAGTGACGAAGAAGCCCCAAGGAGACGAAGGCAAGGAGGCAATACTGGTGGTGTCCGAATTGACATCCCCGAATTTGAAGGCCAACTTGACCCGGACTTATTTCTCGATTGGTTGCACACCATTGAGAGGATCTTTGAATATGAGGACATCCCGGAGGACAAGAAGGTAAAACTCGTAGCCCTTTGATGCATATTTCCATATGCATCATTTTTATTCAAGTCCAATTTCAAAGAAGAAAAGGGTCAAAGAAGATCATGCATGGAAATATGCCTATTTGGTCTTCTTAAGTGAGTTCAAAGACTCACGACACTATGGAGAGGTCAAAAAGAGGTTAAGCTTTGCTAGAAATTTGGTGCCGAATTCATCCCTGCGGAATCCGATTTTTGTGAACACTTTTGGACAAGCTCAAGTGGACCCACAACTTGAGGGCCCATGTGCTTTTGAAGCTTAAGATTTTATCTTTCAAATAAGCCCAAGTTTGTTTAATTTGGACATCATTTGATTGGGCAAAATATCACTCAAAGATACGTTATGCTTATCCAGTTCAGTCTGAGATAGGTGCATTGTTTGGGCCATAACTTTTAAACCGCTTATCCAAATTGAGCAAATGAGCCCATTCTGGAAACTAGACTTCCAGGGCTTTGTATCGAGCCCAAGAACGCTGATTTGGCCGAGTATTCTGGAAGTTATGCTCTGTTGAAGTTGAGGTAGCTGTAAGGATTAATTCTGGGAATATGAAGAGTCTTCGGTTACATGTGATTGTGTGGCTGACATTGTGCTCGTTTTGGAGCCTTCTAGATTGGTGTAATCAGCTAAGAAATCCTAGAATATTCCTTGTAACCTCCCCCACCCCTTTTATGATGTGTCTTTTCATTTTAATAGTTTTAATTGTTAGGAGTTATTTGAGTCCTTTTGTTGTCTTTTGCTGAGCCTATATAAAGGGGGGGCGTGTGAGCATTGTAGATCAGATTTCTAAGGCATTTTCAAGAGTAATTCAAGCACCTTTGAGAGTGATTCTCATTTGCGTCCCAAAAATTCCTAGTTCTATATCTTGAATTTGGCTAATTCAAGTGGTGTTCTAGGTTCTCTATCTTTTCCAATTGGAGTGATTTTTTGGTAAGACAAGAGAATTAGCCCAAGATCAAGTCATTGAGTGGCTCCGTGAAGGATTATCTCAATTACAAGATCTTGTTCTATCCCTTTTTCTTGTGTAGTGAGGTTCTTCATCCATCTCATCCATCTTTCATTTCTCTTTCCAATTTGGCTTATTTGAGTTGGAGTTTGATTTGGTTCACTTACCCCCCCACATATACATCAATTGGTATCAGAGCCAAGACTTTTAAAGTGACCCACATCACACCCAAATACATTAAAACAAAAAAAAAAAAAACCGTTAACGTCCAGTGTCCACAGGCCAGAAAGTTCGCACGGTGCCCCCGTGCCTACCAGCACGACCGTGCCACCCTTGATTTTCAGTATTTTCAAAACAGCACTCAAGCACGGTTCCCCAGTGCCCCCTTGTACAACCGTGCCCTCCCTCCTCTTCTCCAAAACAGCCTTTTTCTAGCCTAAACACATAACCCACAAAGAACCCTTAAGCATTCATCCGTCATGATTTCTCTTGGGAACTTGAGAAAAGAGATTGCTTCGATTGAAAAGGAGATGGTCATCCTTGAAACTCCAAAGTTTCGTGGCCAAAAAGAAGATTTCCCTTACTGGATTTCCAAAGTGGATCAAGTCTTCACTCGCTACAATATTCACGAGCAAGAGAAGTTTAAGGTGGTTATCAAGAAGCTCCGAGGCCATGCGCTTGAATGGTGGGAAAGGTACAAGTATAAGAGGAAGAAGAGAGGAAAAAGTAAGATCACAACATGGGTTAAGTTAAGAGGTAAATTAATGGATACTTTCACTCCACCCTCTTACTTACACAAGCATCCATTTGTTTCCTTTGAGGTAAACGGCTTTAATTCCTCTTCTAAAAATCTTCATTTCAACAAGGGAAGTCCAATGAGTGCTTGTAACTCTAGATCTACTTCCTTATTTTATTTGGAGAAATTTAACTCCAACAAAGATGAAGAGATCCTTGGAGAAAAAGCTTCAAGCCTAGTTGACCTACCTCTTGTTTTTTGGTGACTGTGGTGATGAAGAGACCATTGAACTTGAGACCCAAAGATCCGAGTTGAAGCAAGAAGAGATTGTGCAAGAAATTGAGCAATCCTTCACCCAAGAAGGGTGCCAAGAAGATAATGAGGTGAATTTGAGCATAACCCCAAGAATTGAAGAGCATGTAGTTAAAGACATTGAAGTGATGAAGCCATGTAGGGTTGCTGAAGAGTTTGAACAACTCTTGATTCAAGAAGTACGCCCTACC
The DNA here is from genome assembly GCA_029747015.1 of Carnegiea gigantea. NCBI lineage: Eukaryota > Viridiplantae > Streptophyta > Magnoliopsida > Caryophyllales > Cactaceae > Carnegiea > Carnegiea gigantea. Next base: position 70,608 of record JAKOGI010002893.1, read on the forward strand.
GAACTCCAAGCACCCGAGTTGGAGGCATGTGGGGTTATTGAAGAAGTTGAGCAACTCTTGACCCAAGAAGAATTCAACTTAACCCCCATTCAACCTTCCCAACCCCTCAAACCACAAAAGGACCGACAAGCCTTAACCCTCATTCATCCTTCCCAAACCCTTGCCCTTAAAGAAGATTTCTCACTTCCACCTCTTCTCCTCACCAGGTATGACCCGTTTTATCATCCTCCCCTCACCCTCTTCTATATCTCTCTAGAGGTGATGCCCCGTGACCTCCTTCCCCAAAAGCTCCCATATTGTAAGCGCAACCCCTTTCTTGAGAGGCTTGCCAACCCTTTGAGTTTGAGGACAAACTCAAAACAACCCGAGGAGTATGATGCATATTTCCATATGCATCATTTTTATTCAAGTCCAATTTCAAAGAAGAAAAGGGTCAAAGAAGATCATGCTTGGAAGTGTGCTTATTTGGTCTTATTAAGTGAGTTAAAAGACTCACGACACTATGGAGAGGTCAAAAAGAGGTTAAGCTTTGCTAGAAATTTGGTGCCGAATTCATCCATGCGGAACCCGATTTTTGTGACCACTTTTGGACAAGATCAAGTGGACCCACAACTTGAGGGCCCATGTGCTTTTGAAGCTTAAGATTTCATCTTTCAAATAAGCCCAAGTTTGTTTAATTTGGACATCATTTGATTGGCCAAAATATCACTCAAAGATACGTTGTGCTGATCCAGTCCAGTCTGAGATAGGTGCATTGTTTGGGCCATAACTTTCAAACCGCTTATCCAATTGAGCAAATGAGCCCATTCTGGAAAATAGACTTCCAGGGCTTTCTAACAAGCCCAAGAACGCGTGATTTAGCCGAGTATTCTGGAAGTTATGCTCTGTTGAAGTTGAGGCAGCTGCAAGGATTAATTCTGGAAATATGAAGAGTCTTCGGTTACATGTGATTGTGTGGCTGACATTGTGCACGTTTTGGAGCCTTCTAGATTTGTGTAATCAGCTAAGAAATCCTAGAATATTCCTTGTAACCTCCCCCACCCCTTTTATGATGTGTCTTTCCATTTATCTTAGTCTTTTCATTTTACTAGTTTTAATTGGTAGGAGTTATTTGAGTCCTTTTGTTGTCTTTTGCTGAGCCTATATAAAGAGGGGCATGTGAAGCTAATCATTCAGCATTGTAAGAAATTTCCAAAGCAATACAAGTACTTTGAGTGTGTTTCTCAAAAGTGCAGCTAAATTCCTAGTTCTATATCTTGAATTGTGGCAAATTCAAGTGGTGTTCTAGGTTCTCTTCCTTTTCCAGTTTGAGTGATTCCTTGGTTAAGACAAGAGAATTAGCCCAAGGTCAAGTCATTGAGTGGCTCCGTGAAGGATTATCTCAATTACAAGATCTTGTTCTATTCATTTTTCTTGTGTAGTGAAATTCTTCATCCATCTCATCCATCTTTCATTTCTCTTCCCAATTTGGCTTATTTGAGTTGGAGTTTGATTTGGTTCACTTACCCCCCCCACATATACATCACCCTTAAACTCAGAAAATATGCTTCAATCTGGTGGGCTAACCTTGGAGCGAAAAGAGCAAGGAATGGAAAGGGAAAAATCAGAACTTGGGCCAAAATGAAAGAAAAACTCAAGGCCAAGTTTCTTCCCTCTCACTATGTGCAAGACAATTACCTCAAGCTCCATCGACTCAAGCAAGGACCCAAGAGTGTGGAAGAATACACTCGGGAGTTTGAACAACTCCTACTCAAATGCGACTTGAAAGAAGATGACTCTCAAACCTTGGTAAGATACTTAACCGGACTTGATGAGTCTATTGCTCATATTGTTGAGTTGCAACCATACTCATCCCTTAATGACTTGAGTTCTCTAGCCTACAAGGTAGAGCAACAAAAGAAATCAAAGGGAAAGAGTGTCCTTTCCAAGCCTCTCTCTCGTCCTTACCCCACACAAAAGCCTCCGTACTACCCTCCTCGTCCACAAAATTCCCCACCATCACAAACCCAAAACACCACTCCAACCCCTCCAAAACCCTCCACACAAGAACCCAAATCAAAGGACAAGGTTCGTTGCTTTTGGTGCCAAGGTATGGGACACTATGCATCTGAGTGTCCAAACAGGAGGATCGTTTCCCTAGCGGAGTACCAAGAAGCATGTGATGAACATGCCTATGATGAAGAAGAAGAAGAGCACCATGAAGAAGGAAGTTTGGAAGAAGTTGAAGAAGGCCCCGATGAAGGAGAATTGCTAGTTATCCGCCGGGCCTTGAGTGGAATTGCCACTCAAAAGGACATGGAGCAAAGAGAAGCCATTTTCACACCAGGTGTACCGTAGGAGACAAGGTTTGTTCCCTTATCATTGATGGAGGTAGTTGTGCTAACGTTGCCTCAAAGACTATGGTGGACAAACTCAAGCTGCAAGTCTCTCCTCGTCCAAATCCCTACACTATACGATGGTTGAATCAAGGCAAAGGTTTGCAAATTACTCACCGTTGTCTTGTTTCCTTTTCAATTGGGAAAAACTATAACGATGAGATTTGGTGTGATATAGTCCCCATGGATGCTTGCCATATATTATTGGGTAGACCATGGCTTTTTGATAGAATTGTCATCCATGATGGCCGGATGAACACTTACTCTTTTCTCAAGGACCGTAAGAAAATCACTCTTACCCCTCTCAAAAGTCCTGCCCCCTCTCAACCAAAAGACAATCCTCATTTGGAAGTCTTCTTTACTACTCTTCTCAAATCTGAGCACCATGAGGATGAGTCTTTTAAAGACTTGATACTTTTACAAGAAGAGTCTAAGCCACCATCTCCCTCACATCCACTACTCCCCCCTCTCCTACAAGCCTATCACCATGTTTTTCCATAAGAAATTCCACATGGCCTTCCCCCTCCAAGATCTATCCAACACAAGATAGACCTCGTTCCCGGATCCGTACTTCCAAACAAGCCGGTATACCGGATGTCTCCAAGCGAAACTCAAGAAGTCCAAAGACAAGTGGATGATCTCTTGTCCAAGGGTTTAATTCGGGAAAGTCTAAGCCCATGTGCCGTGCCCGCCCTCCTTGTTCCTAAGAAGGATGGTAGCATAAGTATGTGTGTTGATAGCCGGGCAATAAACAAGATCACTATCAAGTACAGGTATTCTATTCCCCGATTGGAAGATCTATTGGATGAATTACACGGAGCTGCTATCTTTTCTAAGATTGATCTTAGAAGTGGCTATTACCAGATTCGCATTTTTGAAGGTGATGAATGGAAAACCGCCTTTAAGACTAAAGGAGGTTTATATGAGTGGCTTGTAACGCCATTCGGGCTTACTAATGCCCCGAGCACTTTTATGAGACTCATGAACCAAGTTCTCAAGCCCCTCATTGGAACTTGTGTTGTTGTTTACTTTGATGATATCTTGGTCTATAGCAAGACCGAGGAGGAGCATGCCAAGCATTTGCAACAAGTTTTGGAGATTCCTTCTCAAGAACAACTTTATGGCAATATGGAGAAATGCTTTTTCTTCACTCCTCAAGTGGTATTCTTGGTTTTCATTGTTTCCGCCCAAGGCCTCCAAGTTGATGAAAGCAAGATCAAGGCTATTCAAGAGTGGCCAACTCCTACATCCATCACTCAAGTAAGGAGTTTTCATGGCCTAGCCTCATTCTACCGGAGGTTTATTAGAAATTTCAGCACAATTATGGCTCCTATGACTGAGGTAATTAAAGGCAAAGAGTTTTCATGGAACGAGCAAGCACAACAAGCCTTCGAAGAGATCAAGAAGTAGCTCACTAGTTCCCTCGTTCTAGCCTTGCCCGACTTTACCAAAGTCTTTGAAGTAGAGTGTGATGCATCCGGGGTAGGAATTAGAGCTGTCCTATCTCAAGAGAAGAGACCCATTGCCTTTTTCAGTGAGAAGCTCAACGATGCCAAGAAGAAGTACTCCACCTATGACAAGGAGTTTTATGCAATCATTAGAGCATTGGAGCATTGGCGGCATTACTTAGTTGGAGGTGAGTTCATCCTTCATTCCGACCATGAAGCTCTCAAATACATTCAAGGACAACACAAGCTCAACCCTAGACATGCTAAATGGGTAGAGGATCTTCAGTCCTTCCACTTCACTATCCAACATAAGGCGGGGACTCTCAACAAAGGAGCTGATGCATTGTCAAGAAGGTACTTATTACTCTCCACTTTGAGTACTAAAGAACTTGGGTTTGAAGTTGTTAAAGATTTGTACCCAAAAGATGATGATTTCAAGGACATTTTTGAGAAGGGTCTTAAGCACCCCCATGGGTTGTTCCACTTAGAAGATGGGTTCCTATTCAAAGGTTCACGCCTTTGTATACCTCAATGTGGATTTCGAGAACTGCTTATCCAAGAGCTACATGGAGGAGCCCTAGCTTGCCATTTTGGTGTCGGGAAGACTAGATCAATGTTGAAGGAACACTACTATTGGCCTAAGATGTCAAGAGATGTAGAGCATTTCATCAAAAGATGTTCTACTTGTCAAATGGCTAAGAGCCATTCTTTGCCCCAAGGATTGTATTCTCCACTTCCCATTCCTCAAGCCCCTTGGGAAGATATTAGCTGGGATTTCATCACGGGTTTACCTAGAACCCAAAGGAACAAAGACTCCATTATGGTGGTTGTGGATCGATTCTCCAAGATGGCGCATTTCATCCCTTGCCACACCACTAATTATGCTACTCAAGTGGCTAGCCTTTATTTCAAGGAGATTGTGAGACTACATGGCATTCCAAAGAGCATGGTATCCGATCGTGACTCCAAGTTTCTTAGTCATTTTGGCTAACTCTATGGCGCAAATTGGGTACTCAACTCAAGTTTAGCACTACTTGTCATCCCCAAACTGATGGACAAACTGAAGTCACAAATAGGACTTTGGGTACCTTACTTAGAGTCCTAGTGAAGAAGCATTTGAAGAATTGGGATGAGTTGCTACCACATGCCGAGTTTGCATTCAATCAAGTGCCTAGCAAGTCCACCCAACTCTCTCCATTTCAAGTTGTCTATGGCTACAATCCTAAGAGTCCCTTGGATCTTGTTCCCATTCCAACTCCCACAAAATTTAGTTGGGAAGCTGAAAAAAGAGCCAAGGAGATCCAAGAACTTCATGCAAGAGTTAGAAATAACATTGCCAAGGCTAATGAGAGAGCCATGCAAAGCGCCAACAAGCATCGCAAGGAGGTACATTTTCAGCCAGGAGATTTGGTATGGATTCACATGAGGAAGGAGCGTTTCCCTTCAAAGAGAAAATCAAAGTTGATGCCGCATTCCGATGGTCCATTTGAAATCCTTGAGAAGGTTGGGCCCAATGCATATAAGGTTGATCTACCTGGAGATTATGGAGTTTCGGCTACCTTCAATGATGTATATGTGGGTGGCAAGTGAACCAAATCAAACTCCAACTCAAAATAAGCCAAATTGGGAAGAGAAATGAAAGATGGATGAGATTGATGAAGAATTTCACTACACAAGAAAAAGGAATAGAACAAGATCTTGTAATTGAGATAATCCTTCACGGAGCCACTCAATGACTTGACCTTGGGCTAATTCTCTTGTCTTAACCAAGGAATAACTCCAATTGGAAAAGGAAGAGAACCTAGAACACCACTCAAATTTGCCACAATTCAAGATATAGAACTAGGAATTTAGTTGCACTTTTGAGAAACACACTCAAAGTACTTGTATTGCTTTGGAAATTTCTTACAATGCTGAATGAATAACTTCACACGCCCCTCCCCTTTTATAGACTCAGCAAAAGACAATCAAAGGACTCAAATAACTCCTAACAATTAAAACTAGCTAATGAAAAGTCTAAGAAAAATGAAAAGACACATCATAAAAGGGGGTGGGGGAGGTTACAAGGAATATTCTCGGATTTTTGCAGCTGATTACATCAATCTAGAAGCATCTAAAACGTGCACAATATCAGCCACACAAGTATATGTAACCGAAGACTCTTTATATTCCCAACATTAATCCTTGCAACTGCCTCAACTTCAACAGAGCATAACTTCCAGAATACTCAGCCAAATCACGCGTTCTTGGGCTTGTTAGAAAGCCCTGGAAGTCTATTTTCCAGAATGGGATCATTTGCTCAATTTGGATAAGCGGTTTGAAAGTTATGGCCCAAACAATGCACCTATCTCAGACTGGACTGGATCAGCATAACGTATCTTTGAGTGATATTTTGCCCAATGAAATGATGTCCAAATTAAACAAACTTGGGCTTATTTTAAAGCTAAAATTTTAAGCTTCAAAAGCACATGGGCCCTCAAGTTGTGTGTCCACCTGAGCTTGTCCAAAAGTGGTCACAAAAATCGGGTTCCGTAGGGATGAATTCGGCACCAAATTTCTAGCAAAGCTTAACCTCTTTTTGACCTCTCCATAGTGTCGCGAGTCTTTGAACTCACTTAAGAAGACCAAATAGGCACATTTCCATGCACGATCTTCTTTGACCCTTTTCTTCTTTGAAATTGGACTTGAATAAAAATGATGCATATGGAAATATGCATCATACTCCCCGGGTTGTTTTGAGTTTGTCCTCAAACTCAAAGGGTTGGCAAGCCTCCCAAGAAAGGGGTCGCGCTTACAATATGGGAGCTTTTGGGGAAGGAGGTCACAGGGCATCACCTCTAGAGAGATATAGAAGAGGGTGAGGGGAGGATGATAAAATGGGTCATACCTGGTGAGGAGAAGAGGCGGAAGTGAGAAAGCTTCTTTGGGGGCAAGGGTTTGGGAAGGATGAATGAGGGTTAAGGCTTGTCGGTCCTTTTGTGGCTTGGGGGGTTGGTAAGGTTGAATGGGGGTTAAGGTGAATTCTTCTTGGGTCAAGAGTTGCTCAACTTCTTCAATAACCCCACATGCCTCCAACTCGGGTGCTTGGAGTTCGGTAGGGCGTACTTCTTGAATCAAGAGTTGTTCAAACTCTTCAGCAACCCTACAAGGCTTCATCACTTCAAGATCTTTAACTACATGCTCTTCGATTCTTGGGGTTATGCTCAAATTCACCTCATTATCTTCTTGGCACCCTTCTTGGGTGAAGGATTGCTCAATTTCTTGCATAATCTCTTCTTGCTTCAACTCGGATCTTTGGGCCTCAAGTTCAAAGGTCTCTTCACCACCACAGTCACCAAAAACAAGAGGTAGGTCAACTAGGCTTGAAGCTTTTTCTCCAAGGATCTCTTCATCTTTGTTTGGCTTTTGAGAAACCTTCTCTAAGTGAAGTTTTTCTTCTTTTTCAACCTTGAGTTCAATTTCTTCTTCAAGGCTTTCCTCCTGATCGTTCTCTTCTTTCACGGCTTTCCTTTCTTCCAAGGTAATGACCTCGTTATTTGGGCAATCCGTGGATAAGTGTCCAAGCTGATGCATATTCCCATATGCATCATTTTTATTTAAGGTCAACTTCCAAGAAGAAAAGTGTCAAACAAGAGCGTGCATGGGAACTCTCATATTTTCTCTTATTATGTGAGTTCAAGGACTGTAGACACCATGAAGAAGTCAAGCAAGTGGCGAAAATCTGGATAAAACTCATATTCCTTCCGGAAGAATTGGCGCCCGATTCATCCCGTCGGAAGGTAATTTTTTTTTTTGTGTGCACTTTTGGCCTAACTAAAGTGGTCCCACAACTTGCGGCTCCACATGGTTTTGAAGTTTAAGATGTCAGCTTTCAAACAAGCCCAATTATGTTTAATTTGGATGTCGTTTGGTTGGGCTAAATGTTACTCAAAGAAGACATGTCCTGTTCCAGTCCAGTTCTAAAATAGGTGTAATGTTCGGGTCATAACTTTTGATCTACTTATCCAAATTGAGCAAATAAGCCCATTCTAGAAAATAGATTTCCAGGGCTTTCTAACAAGCCCAGAATCACCTGATTTAGACGTGTGTGCTGAGATTTATGCTCAGTTGAATTGAAGGCTGCTGCATGGAGTTAATGCTGGGCAAGTGAAGAGACATAGGCTACATGACATCACCTTGCTGACATCATGTACGACTTGGATGGATTTCTTTAGCTGATAGGAAGTCTAGAATGTTCATTGTAACCTCCCCCATTCCTTTAAGTTGTGTCTTTTTATTTTTCCTAAGTCTTTTCAATTTTCTAGCTTTAAATTGCTAGGAGTTTGTGTCTTTTGCTTGTCTTGTTGTTGCCTATATATAGTGGGGTGTGAAGTGTTTTTTAATTCAGAGTTGTAAGCTTTTCCAAGAGTAGTACAAACACCTTGAGAGTGATTCTCATTTGTGTCCAAAAAAAAAAATCCCTAGTTCTATATCTTGAATTTTGGCAAGTTCAAGTGGTGTTCTAGGTTCTCTTCCTTTTTCAATTGGAGTGATTCCTT
>JAKOGI010002894.1:0-78960 GCA_029747015.1 Carnegiea gigantea
AGGTACTGTGCTCCTCCTTGTGAATTTACCTTCTTGCCTGTACTTGTGTCCTGTTATTTTCATTTCTCCTCACTGCATCATTCTTTTATGTCTGATGTAGAATTTCTTACGTTTTCTGGACATAGAAGCTTAAACTCTGATTTCTATCCGACTTCATGCAGTGGCTTCGCAGCTTTGATCAACGTATGCGTGAGAGTATAGATTATGCTATCTGTCTGAATAGTATCGGTTCTTGGGACAATGAATTGTGGCTTCATGTGTCAAAACCTCCGGAAAATGCTTACATAAAGCAAATTTTTAATGTAAGCTGACAGATGCATTTGAAATTGTTCGGTAGTTATCTGCAATTATTTTGTGGTTGAGATTGAACCTTTTGCAGGGTTTCTCTGATGTTGCTGAAGAATTGGAAATTAAGGTTGGCTTGAAGCACAAGAAGATAAACATTTCGAATCCTCGAGTAAGTTGATTTGCTTACATTATCATTTTGAGCTAACTTCGCTGCACCATAATATGATCTTTTGAACAATGGAAAGTAATCAGACTAGGTACTATCAAATTAGTTGTGTTGTGGCTCTACGCCGTGCTCTGCCCTGCTCTCTCACTCTCCCTGTGCCCAGTGCCTTGGGGATAATGGCTGGGCATGATATGGAGATCTTAGCTCTGTTGCAGTGTTCTCACTTTCTGTGTGTGTTTTTGTGCATTTGCATGTCCCCCTCCCTTTTTTTTCTGGGGCCGGGCCTCAAGTTTAGTGGGCAGGGCATGATGGATATGTGATTTCTCTAATCTATGCTGGTGTGATGTCAATAATATTAGCCCTGAAGATGTAATTCACCAAACTGGAAGTACACTAATAGAAACATCACCATTATATGAATTTCATTAGATAAACGTCTTCCCAACATTGTGACTGGTTTCAGTTCTTCTCATCATTGTGACTGGTTTCAATTATCTTCTATAAATAACTGCTAAACTACATTTTAACAGTAATTGAAAGAGGGTCCCTCCTTCTTCCCTTTCCTGTATGTCTATAAATGTCAGTCATTGCAGCATTGTTTTGAGCAGAAGACTGTCATACTAGTCACGTTTAAATTATTTTGGATAGAGAATTGCCCAACCCAAACAATGGGCCAATAGTTAATCTGGGAACCTTGCTTTTGCTTGTTTCCTACTTTCAAGGTCCCTGCTGTAGACCTGTTGCTGAACTTCATAAACCTGCTGTAGGTAGCCTGGGAGCATGAACAGTTTTCAAGGCTGAGAGTCACTGCAGCAACCCTCTCTGAACTCTCTGTGGCACCTGAATTTTTGGAGAACTTTGGAGGCTTGTCAGACAGAAGGTAAATTTCTGAAATCAAACTTGACAACTTCGCTTGAGATGATGGCTTACCATCTCCTGAGAGTAATCCCGTTGAATTGCTGATCATTTTCCAGGCATTTTGTTAGTGAAACCGCAATTATCAAAGGTGTCAAGTTGGTGGCAGAGAGTCTTGCTGTAAGCTTTGCTTTCTGTTGTTTGGTGGTTTTTTCCCTCATTCCTATTTTACACTCATAGCCTATTATCAGATTTATTCTGAGATTATGAGTTATGTTTTGCTATATGAACATCACTGGGCAGTATCCTTTTTATGTTTCTCTGTGTTGGCACCCTTTTCGTCTGGTTACCTAGCATTTTGAGGAAATAAATAGAGAAAAACAGGAATTCATAATCATATTAGTGGTAGTCTCTTGCAATCGCCAATACGAACTAACAAAGAGGAGACATAGCAGGGTTATTTATTACTTTTTTTTAATTTATTAGGCCGATTAATGTCCAATTAACATCAAAATGGTTGGGAGAATGGGTGCTAAACTGTTTGTGTAAAGACCACCTGAAACGAAATTTCCTTTCAGATCAAGTGGGGCAGTAAAAAAGAAATTCTTGAACAATGAATTACCTATAAATGAGGGATTTCTTCCCCCAAGATGGAAATATTAGACATGAGTTGTATTAGATGGTTGAGTGTGACTACCAATTTCCTTCTAGCATTTGCGTTTGGATCAATTACTAATCTGAAAGACATAAACGGTGCAGGACAGCTTGACCTAGCAAAATTTTCAGACACTGTGGTAGATGCCTCTCTGGCATGAAAATTTCAAGGCATGCCCACTATATGTGTTTGTATGCCTTTTTTAAAATCAATAAATACCATTAGGAAGCCAGATGCTCAAGCATGTTGTATACTATTACCTCAATCTATAACCATATATATGAATGAATTTAACCCCAAATATCATGACAGTTTGCACTCCTTTTTACCCAAACCTGTAAGCTTATGTTCATACTTACTTGCATGCCATTAGCCAGTCCTTGCTGTTGTCATCGATGATGATGATGGTTTTTAGGTATCTGTGTTCCACAAAAACAATTCGTAAATATTCTTGAGACTAACCAGCACTCTAATGCAATTGCTCATCTTCTCCTACCAGAGGCATATTTATGGGTATGAAGGCAAGAATATCCAGATATTTGCAGAAAACAGTAGTTTGGCAGTCAACCCGGCTTATATATCCTCATGGTTGAGCCTTTTGTCACGGACACCTCGAGTTGCTCCTTTCCTTCCAAAGACTGATCCACTTATCAGTGCTCTAAGAAAGGTAATTAATCTATGTTACTTAGAGAATTCTCTGTTGTATGCTTGAGAACCACAAAAGGGAGATGTCAATTAGACGTCGAAATTATTTGCAAGGGTTAATGACAATTGGTAGGGCTGGAGCTAGGGCAGCTTGATGAGCCCTACAGAATATTGGCTCGGTCTAAGCTTTGCTTGGGCTCAGTTTGACAATGATTGGCTTGGTCGAGCTTGTTTATTTATTTTGGAAGGGAAGTAGAACATAATCACACTTCGGTTTGTAATGTGCATCTGTATGTCGACATTATTAAAGTATATTCTTGATCAGTGTTGCTTTAAGTTGGGAGTTATGGTTTTTGAATTAAAATATATGTAAAAACCAATTATGCAAAGATTCAAATCATATGAGGAAAAGTACAATGTTAAGGATTGGCTATAGGCTGAGGCTCAGCTCAGTCAAAAGCATTGTTTGACCAAGCTGAGGTTGGGTTCAGGCTGATGCTTACCACGCGAAGCCAAGCCAAGCATGCTTGGCTCCCCTAAACTCAAAATACACCCCCCACCCCAACAGCCATTGTCGTTTTCATCTTAGGACTAAAATTGTCTAGGGAATGCTGTACATTCACAGCGGGTTTTGATGCATATGCTCTGTGTAGGAATTGGCAGAGCATACGGCTGAAGTTAATGTACAACATGAAGGCCTTGATGGTCTGTTCACCTTCTATGATTCGACAAAGGCCACTCTAAACATCTACCAGGTGCCGTGTTTACTCTATCATGTAGGTTTTGAAACTATACGACAGTGTGTTTAGTGGAGCTAATTTATTTCGCGTTCATTGCAGGTGGCAAGTGTAACATTTGACTTGCTATTGTTGCTAGTTCTGGGGTCATACTTGATAGTCCTATTCAGTTTCCTTGTCATTACAACGAGGGTAAATTCAACCTCTTTTTAGCTTTGTGACCTATGCAGTTTGTTTTAATGGCACCTTAGGGTCATTTAATCTATGCTGGATTTCTAACTATTAGTTATATGCGTTCAATCAGGGTCTTGATGATCTAATCAGTCTATTTCGAAGGCCACCATCCCGAAAAGTAAAAACAGCATGAGTGCTTCCAAAGAGGGAACTTCTCACCAAGAAGCTAACATTTGGGCATCTCAAGGTTTGCTGCTTAAATCAGGACACACTGAGCCTTTCTCGCGGCCTAGGATGATGCTTCACACCCTCCGATTTTGGATCATAAGAGCACCTTGCTTCATGACTTGTTCTGGAGGTTTTGATTTGGAGATCGTTTGAGAAGCATGGAGGCATGCTTTTGTTGACGATTTTTTTGGTTCCTCGAGGCTTCAGTCGACTAGTGCAGAGCACGTTATTTTCAAAACACAATGCATTTCCAGCTCCGTTTAGTTCTACGGCTTACAAGTTTTAGATATTCCATACAGTTTTTTCGGCATTTACATATGCCTTTTTATGCTGGGAAACCAGGGGAAGCAAAACCCATTTCCATGATGAGTTTGGGTCAACTAATTTCACAACGACGCACTACATCACAATTAACAGCCTACATCCCCCTGTACCAACGCCCTAATTGCATTAAAACCAAAAATAGAGAGCACCGGTTGGGGATGACAGTGGGTCCTGGATCCGATTTAAATCCATTAGATCCGACCCAAATTAGAGGGTTTGGTCCAATCAAATGAGACTCGACGGGGCTTAAGCAGGTCTAGATCTGAAAAATTTAGACTTAGATCGGACCCAAGATTCATTTAAGATCCGTTAATTTTTTTAGAAAAAAGTGACAAATGCAAGTGACTAAAGTAACTCTAAATTAGTAAACTCTAAAGTTACTTTGCTTGGTGCCAGTTGTAGAAGAAAAACTATTATGTTATGTTTGTGGACTTTGTTTTCGTGGTTTGTATGAAAATATTATTTTTGGTGTGTAACACATAAGTAAGAACAATTAGTTATGATATATGTCGCTAGAATATCTTTTTATTAAATATTATGTCTTCTAAATTCAATTATTTATATTTAGAATGTGATAATTCATGTAGAAATGTGGAAAAAATAATATTTAATATGAAAAACAGTCATGACCAGTTTAGAACCCATGGACTCGCCAGGCCTACGGATCTGGGTTTGAATCCCATCTTTATAGACCCAACGGGTCTGGGTCCAAGTATAAAGAAACTAAATGGTTTGGATTCATCTGGACTCAACCCAGATTCGACTCATTACCATCCCTAACACCTGTGCAAAAAGTAATTAAATCTCAATTTTGGAGTCTCAACGGAATTAAAAAGCCCGTGCATATAAAATCTTTTCAACAACCTTTAGAACTAAAAAAAAAAAAAAAATCCAGCAATCCTCAATTCCCCAATATTCCTTAGTGCAGTGCATTTTTTCTCCTTTTCTGTTTCGGACTTAGAGCATTATTAGTTAGAGTTTCAAATTTTGGAACTCTATCTTGCCAAATCAGCAAAAATTCCATCTTTTCGAATTCGCATTCCTTTAATTCTTTAACCTGTGGAGCTCTAACTTAGATTACCTAATAAAATACTTATCATAAATCTATTTTGTAACATATAAATAATCTTTTTTAACCACCTAATAATATTTTCAAGCAAAAAAAGGAAAAATAAAAAAAATAAACAAAAAGAAAAACAAATGGAACTCACCGATGGAACAGCAGATCAGTGCAACCGTGGGGCAAATTCCACGAAAGCAAATATGCAATCGACATGTTACAATGGGGCTCCCACGGGTGGAACGCATTCCACCTACAGAGAATGCTCTTAGGTTTGGGGGGAGGGGAGTAGGGCTGTAGGGGCTCCTTTGGGGGGCAAGCAGGATCTGGGCTTGTCCGCCTTACATGTCAAGCTCGGTCCATTATACATACCACAGTGGTATAGGTGGATAAAAAGCACACGGACTATTACAACAATAACAACGACAACACCTCTCAGTGTGGGTCCCGCTTTCGCTGGATCTGGGGAGATCCAACTGTAGGCAACCTTACTCCTACCGGCATTCCTACCCGTAGAGAGGCTGATTCCGAGAGACCCACATAAAAAGAATTTTTGAAAAAAAAAATTTAAAGAAATGACATTTTGTAAAAAAACACTGGATGAGAACAATAAAAGACAAGTTGCTGGAGCTATGAAATACAAGAACATTAAATCAGAGGATAGTAACATACCTTAACAACTAGAGGTAAGTACACAGAGCCTTTTCCCCAAAGAGGTTACTACCTGCAAACAAACACGATAAACGCCACTACCTGCCACTGCAACCCAAAAGCCAACAAAAATACATTACATTGTTTTGCCGCTAAAATGCAGGCACTGTAGTGAAAATTGCTGTACATAACTCAAAGTAGGCTAGGCTAGGGTACATGCAAAACATCAAGGCCTTTGGGAACGGTGAGTGTTCAGAATTGCTTGGCACACCATGACGACAAATTGATCATCTGTATCACAAACAAAAGATAGGCCTTTGGGACCGATGGTGATTTAAAAATGCAACTTGCTATTTGCAGGCAGTTCAATTTATCAGGTACTAAAAGTCTATTACGTTCTTGGAATCAGCTTCTCTACGGGTAGGAATGCTTGTAGAGGTAAGATTGTCTACATCTGGATCTTTTCAGACCCTGCGAAAGGAAAATCCACACCGCGAGGTGGTGTGTCGTATAAGTCTATCATGTTATCACTGCATGGGGACTAGACAGAGGTGTTTTGGGTTGTAACGTGAGAGTGTGGTGTACCATAGTTTTCATAGAATGTGACTGAAAATTGAAGGATGCCGTGTCCCGAAACAATAGTGTTTGTAGCTCTCAATCTCTACTAATAACTGGTTCACAGTTAAAAGTTCCAGTCGCGGTTGGAGTTAAAGATGGTGGTGGAGTTGGGGGAGGAAAAGGTTGGAGAAGTGGAGTACCATAGAGGGGCTGCAATGGAGGAGCAGTAGGCAAAGATGAAGAAACAGGTGCCATCACCAATGGGGAAGAGGAGCAGTAAGCGATTGAATGACCGTGGCGTCCGCCAACTTTCCCAGGGCTATAATCGATTTGGCTCTCCATTTAATACAGAGGTTTTGAGAAGCTACGAACATGCATGCTAATGTGGACTGCAGAGATGACAATGCAAACATTCGTCACTGTCAACTTCTTCTTCATAGAAGCCAGAGAATACCACACAAACACATCTCAACACCTGCCATAACATAATCTTTTAAACGGAACATCCCAAAAGCAAATTCCATTTTTCTCCATTCACTTTGGTTACATGGTACACTACAACCCAATGCAAAGGAATTATTAATTATCAAACATATCGAAGGGGGGAAAAAAAAAAATTCTCCTCTGCTTTGCATATGTTCTACGAAATCTTGAAATAATGATTATCCAGATGAGAGTAATACACACAATTCCAGATCTCTTGAGACAGGTACCATTTTGTGAGAGGGTGTAATAGGGACAGGATGGGGAAAAAGCATTATTCTAGGATATGCTTCATGCTTGTAGGAGGACAAAGAACGCTCTATAAGATAACCCTGTATTTGCTTATAGCTGTGAATATCCCCACATGCGTATCCTGACGACGTAGTGCAGTGGGCAATCCATATCTGGGGCTCTCAAACTCAGGACTGCAAGATTACACCTTTGAGCAAATAACAGAAAGCAGTGGGAGTCGTCTTTTAGATGAACATCTTTCTGCCTTAGCGGGTACTTTTGAGTATGCATTAAGAATCCTGAAGAACAAAATAAAAGATAGTTCATGGTCAGATATTCTGCACATTTCAGTCTTAATCCAAACTTCAAATTTTTATTTTCATTTTGATAAGGGGGCATCGATTGCATTGAGATACCTGCCAAACAGACTTGCCACCTCTTCACATTCATTAGCATTATAGAACCAAATGCCATTTACGTCCTGGGCTGCTTTGCGATACAATAAATATGGCACCCGGATTTAATACTCAAGGTTTCCCAAGAGATACTCCACCAGATTTTCTGCAGAACATTATTTGCAGGTTAATGTAAAATTGATCAAAATACAGAGATCCTCCGACAGATTTTCTGCAAAACATTATCTGCCGTTAGTTGGTTACATTTTTACTTCTCTACGAAATAAGATGAGTTGAAATGTGCAAAAATCATGGTTTGTAGTATCGTGTCATGTTGCATTAGGCTCACTCTTTCTACTTGTTCCATTTTAGGTTCTTCAAGGAAGAAAGACAGGAACCTGGTACAGAAAGAGATCATTTCTAGGAGTTAGAGGTTCATTTTTGCCATTTCTCTTTTTTCTTTAATGGCTTTTTAGTAGTGCCTCTATTGAATCTTAGTCGTTCAGAACAAATTTTGTCCTGGGTTTACCTTGTCTCTTATTTGCTCACTGTTATGTTTGTTGTTAGTAACTTAGTATGAGTCTTGTAAGTTGTAAGATTATGGTTCCTCATCTTCTGTTAAATAACAGTACAAATAAATAAATAAATTAAGCAATTCCGTGAAAATGAAGACGCATTACAATGTAGCTGCCCAAGTCCGAGGACATGATAACAAATAGCGAGCCTTCGACATTCCTGCAGAGAAAAATGGGATAGGAAGGCCTTGTTCATTTTGTGGGTCAATTCTAAAATATCAACTTCAACTCACTTTAGCCCACTTTAATCTACTTTCACTATTTTAACCAAGTTGAATTTATCACATAAAAAAAATTCAATCCACTTCAACCTACTTCAACTCACCTCAACCTACTTCACCTTTTTACCCACCCCAATTTACCTACGGAAAGAACAGGTCCGAAATAATGTGAATGTGAATACAACAGAGAAAATCTCAGAGAGAGAGAGACAGAGAGACCCATTGGGATATGTCAATGTTGAATTGGTAGAGAGTAACATGAGCAACGGTAATCAGAATCTCTTCGACAAAAGCAAATTTCAAGGCTTTCTGATATCCACAGAAAATTGCATGTTTTACATGCTGTAGATCCAGAGAGAGATGTGTGTGTGTGTAAACCATTTCCCAAGAAACCCCTACAAAAAGAATCCTCACTATGATGTGACGGAATATTGATACTCTTAATTAAATTTCAGATATTATTGGGCAGAAAAGAGTTGAGCAAAGAAGAATCTCATTCCTCATTGAGGGTACTGGAATCACTTACCAATGCACTGAGGTTTCGAACATCTTGTTCTTCCAAAATCAAGCATCCACAAGATATTTTCCTGATCACACCAATTACCACGCCAAAACTTCATAAAACGCTCAATCCCAACTTTTCAGTGAATAATGCCCTTTCAAAAGTGACGTTAATGTTGTTTTTAACATATGTACATAATTTTAAGGGACACAATTATGTTCTTAGATAAACATAGGAGCCTAAAGCATGTGTAGACTTGGCTTGTAAGTGATTTCTTACTTTAATTTGTACTCAGCCTATAGGGCTCACATTATCGAAAACTCATAAGAGATGAAATCAAGGCAACTTCTTGCCGATAAATACACTTAATTAGACGCTCAGATAAAACTGGGTCCTTTCAGTATTGGATCCCTACCAGGTCATACTTCAAGGACATTTTCCCCTCTCTCTGATTGATTCTTCCCAGGAGACAGGAGTGGACCCAAACCGAAAAGAAACAGAAACAATACTAATCAAGCAAAGGTTGCACCAAGGAAAAAAAACAACCAAACGAAGGATTTTATTCAAAGAGAATTACCCTTGGAATAGCACAATACGTTTTAACTAATATTCCAATCACAGTACATCAGAACCTAAGCTTCACAAAGCCAAATAGGTTAAAGCGGCCTCCAAGGTAGAACAATCCACATACATCCTTCATTTTGCAGGAGATCTCATTCAGTAGCCTTCCCCTTACGCCTGTTGTTGCTCGTGGCAGTCTCCAGAAGATAACAAATCATGGAATCAATGTCATCGCCAAATATGCTGTAAGCCTCGATGGCCTGCAGGTAGCTGAAACCCATAGAAAGCACCACCTGCATGCTGCTGCTCAGCACCGTTTCCCCCCGTCCACCTTCCTTCTCGCTGTCACTACCGGATTCCCCTGTTATTCCCGACCAACATGAGTGACATCAAATTATCCTAAAGTTAAGACACCCAAAAAGGCCTGGACTAGCAAATACCAACCAAGTTACTGTAAAGCTCATCACGCCCTCCCCCCCCCCCCCCCCCCCCCCCCTTCCCCCCAGGTGCATATTTCTGTGCTCGTTTGAGGGTTTGACCTGGTAAACTAGTATTCGGTCGGTCTTGGGTTGATGTACGGTGAATGTTCAGGACAGATAAGGTGTTTGCTTTGATTTGTCTAATAAGCTTGCAGCTAAAAGAAATTCACGGTGGTATAGGATATATCGTGTTGGGCCTGGGCGAATTCAGGGATAAGGGTTGCCTCATTCTAGGTGTCGGTCAAGTAGGGTAAAATTGTCAGTGTAATCAGGCTGTTTTCTTTGGCATGCTTTTTCCTTTTGATATTTTTATTTTTTTTTCCAGGTGGGGGTACTAGCATGTTACCAAATCAGGTGGGTTCAATTACATAGATTTTTCTTGGAGGCAAGGCAAACAATGCATAAAGGAGTTCAAGGTATGCATGAAAATTTTAATCCCTATCCAACAGGCAGATATGCTGGAATAGAAATGATTGGAACGAACAGAACTAGCAGTTTCTTGGCTGTCAGAAAGCAGGAAGGGGAACTACCCAGAACTCTAATTTAAAAATGACAGAATATAAAAGCTACGAACGTTTGGCTCTAAGGTAATGTTTGGTTGTATGCAAACAATTTTATAGTGCCAACAAGTTTGTAATTGTGTTTCCATTTTCTTATTTGGTTGTAAGAAAGGAAAAACTACCTTGTAATTATGATTACCACAAATTATGTAATCATGTTTGCATTACAAAATTGATTGCATTACATTACATTCGACCAAACATAACATAAATGTCACATACAAAAATCAAGCGGAAAATCAAAGGATGATAGCTTACTGGCTCCAGAAGAGGATGGTTCAGCTCCAGATGTTGAAGAATCCCTTGGACCAACATGTCGTTTAGATTTGTTACCAGCAAGATATTCAGCACGAGAAGCTTCCATTACCATCCGTTCAATTTCTTTTTCTGTGAGCTCAAGGTCAGAGTAAAATTGCCCCTCAGCCAACAATGCCTGTGGTAGAAACACTTCCATCCAGTCAATATTATGCAGGCTTACAGGGGAAGAACCAAATTCGTACAAGGTAATGAAGGACAAACATTATCTATTTGTTGGTCTTGTTGAGCTTTAATGGCAGCTTTGACCTGATCTTTGTCAACATTTCTCTGCAAAGCAAAGAAAGAATACATCAGGACTTGCAATTCACAAAAGTATAGCTGTCTCAGTCTCACTCATTCAAGAGGAAAGGGGGGGGGGGTTCATGTATATAATTATTAACATTCAGGAAAAGAGATAAAGAAAGGAGAAAATTTAGAACTAAACAAGTCACAGTTTTGGATAGTGGATGGATAAACCAGTCACTGTTTCCGCATCCAAAGAAAATTAAGCACAAGAACTTGAACCAGACAACAACAGAAGTTTAAAAAACTCACCCCCCGGAGGCTGTTGAATCCAAGTCCAGCACCAACATTCAATCGGCGAGGATCCACAAGCGAATTGTAGTGATTACCATGATGGTAACTCAGCCGAATTGGAGGCAAATCAGTATCATAGTTCCCATGAAAGATGTTAATGGGCTCTACATCCAAGGAAGTATGCATCAGTGATGGAAAAGCAATCCCAGGGCAACCCTTGCATTGCATGAGCCATTAACAATATCCAGTCTTGTGTCAGATAAGAGGAACATACCTGTGCTATAAGAATAAATATGGATTGGTCGATTATACATCTCAGATAGAGCTTGGATCTCCACATTGTTTCCATAAACCTGCCACCAACAAACAACAAAGAAAAGGTTGAAAAAAATGCATACCATGCACAGCTGCCAATAGATATGACTAGGGCTGGAGTATCGGGGAAAAGCCCCTCACCCATACAAGGGAATTATCCTCGAATCCAACCAAGGTACGAGGGAGATCTTCCCTTCTTTACCTTGGTATTAGGGTGCTATGATGGATGGTTTCCCTAGATTGGTAACGCCCTTCCTAGATTCATAACACCCCCTCCCCCCAACAAAAGGAAAAAATTAAAAAAAAAAATAAAATTGCACAAGCTCAGCAACTGCATAACCAATTTGATAGGTCGACCTACACAACTAACAGTCATCCATCAATGTTTCATGATATTAGACCATTAGAGCATACATAGATCAGCCAAACATGTGTGACCAAAGCATGCACTCCTATGTCTGAGGTCACCACTTCAGTAGAATTCAAGCTAAGCACATGAATATGTGACCAACCTTGTCTCTTCGCTTCCTCCTACAGTAAGATGTAAAACCTTCAGTGATGAACTGAGAGAAGTGATCTCTTTCCCGCTCCTGCATACATCAGGAAAGTAACGGCATTGGTAAACAACTCAACATGACATACCAGCTTGTATCCAAGGTGTAACTACTGCAGCTTAGCAGCAGGGGAGTGCTAAGAATATATGCATTTCCAAACACAAACAGTAATATCAATGTTAACATTGGCATAGAACTAGAAACAGACTTTACTTAACATTGGCATAGAACTAGAAACAAACTTTACGATTCATCTGTCGTCTAAAGAAATGAATTATTAAGACAAAGAATGGAGTTGCAGAATTCAACTGCAGTGTTAGGACACCCCCCCCCCAAAAAACGCACACACAAAAAAACAAAAAAAAAAGGAAAGGAAGGAAGAAGAGCAACAAGGAAAAAAGAAGGATCATGTTACCATATAATCTATGCACATCTGCCTGGTCAGATCATATGCCTCTGAATCCCCATAGACTTGATCAGCAACAGCCCTAAATAGGCAATTACCATCCTCCAGCATTCTCTTCACTTCTAGACCTTTAGCTCTTCTGATATCAATTTCAAACTGCCGCTCTCTTTCCTGACATAAAGGTCACAAACAAATTCATGCGATCGGATGGAATGAAAGAACCATTGCACACACTAATGGACCAAGTCTGCACCACAGCTAACACTCAAAGAATAACAATTAAAAAAAAAAAAAGAACTTTGCAAAAAATTGTTCGAGGCTGAAAAGGATAGTACCTCCACAGCTAACATGATTTTATGTCTAAGGAACACTAGAACACTAGAGCTAGCTAGGAAAACCCATAAGAGACTTCCACCATTTCTGCATGGTGAGAGCGAGCTGATCCACCGTATGTCACAAAAACTTCCAGGAAAATAAATACAGGCCGTCTCCCAATACATTGCCAAAATAAAAGAGCTCACATGTCTATCATAAGTAGAGGAGCTTCTGGGAAGAAGTAGAGATTAAGCAAAGTGTCTGACCTACTTCATTTTCAAAGATAATGCTTGACTGCAGAATCCAAAATAACAATAAGGTTTACGAAGTACAGTTTCACTAAACAGGGAGACAGCTTCCACTGACTCAGTTTGATCTATTCAGTAACACTTAAACGAGGTGCATAGGTGGATGTAAATCTCAGCATCACCAAACTGATGACTTTCTCAGCACAAGAAATCCCGACCCAATCAACAGTAGCCACTTAAGAGTCAAAACAGACCAGAATTCATGAATATATAGTCTAAATGGGCAAGCACATTGTTGCATGTTGGTTACATAAACAAAAACTACAGGTCAATAGTGCACCACTTCCCTTTTCAATTTTGCAATTTTTCAACGTACTACCCTATCATCAACTCAGTTCCAGAGGCAGGTAGTGAGATTAATTACATAGATCCCCTAAACCATATTTGTTCAAATATGCATGTTATGCCTGTAAATGGAAGTCGTAAGTACCGAAAGCAAGCTTAAAAAATTAACAGAGTGTTCTTCACAATCTGTCCGTCTTTTTAAAAAAAAAAAAATACAAGTTCTTTCAAGTCTCAACTCAAGACTAGATGACATTTAACCTTTGGATCATGACAGATTGAAAAAATAGTTTTAATAAGTTGTCCTCCAGTTTCTTATTCTCTGTAATCAAGAAGATAATTGTAATTTTTCTTTGATTGAGGGTCTGATACAAACCAAACAACATGCAATTTATAGCATAGGTGCATGCAATCATGCATGATTCATCTGCCCCCTGCGTCCAGAAATTGTGTATGTACTCAGGGTTCTTGCACAGTCATTCACAAAGTGTTCAAAGTTTGTATGTCTTAAAATCATATCTCATACTAATTATTCAAGAAGAACTTTGACCTCAAACAGCAGAGTGTTGGTGCTAAAACCGGGGGGGAGGGGGGACGTGAGATGACTTTCCAAGTTCACATATTACATTAAGATAAGTTTCAAACACTTCATCATTAACCATTTTTGGCATAGCAAACTAGTATGTTAGGTTGACAACCCTATGCCGGAAGCCATAAGGCCCTCCAAAAAAGAAACAACATTTATCTTAAATTCTCATACAAATCATGATCTCCATATGTATAGCAATAGACTTTTCCATCTTCTGCTTTAAAAGTATGCATACAACTGCAATTCTCGCTTAATGAACAGAACAACTAACGCCCTTATCGGGGGGGGGGGTTAACATGCGTACACATGCAGGCGCAGACAAAAACCAAGTTCTTTATGTTCTGTGTGTGAGCACATGGACATTTAACTGTGTGTCTAGTTTGCAAGGCCTAAGTTCGATTTAACTGTTCTTTGACAGATCAGTGCATTTTGTATCCTTTGAGCACATAAAATCGATCCTTTGCAATTGTGAACTCATTTATATTAGGCAGTGAATAAAATTGTTGTGATTCCACAAAGTGTACACTGGAATCTTAGGTTTCCCCCACGGCCTTATCTATCTGTTCAATTTTTTAATCTTTTTTTATCTTTTTTTTGGGGGGGGGGTGTGGCGGACCTACTGCATTTAGCAAACACTTCACGAATATCTTTTGATACCCGTTTGATATAAAAAATGCACACATATGAATATATGATCATCTCATCATCCATGCCCAATATATGAAGGTGCAGAGGACTTACAAGATCATAAAATGAGGGTCCATAGCATGGAGTTTGCTCATCAGCACTATTATAACCCTCACTTTCACAATAAGATCTTGGTGAGGAAGGTCTTGATGCAGATGGCGAAGTCCTTGCTGGACCAGGCCAGCCAGTAGGTCTTCTACATGGTCCGATCCGGGGAGAATCTGAAGTTCCTGAGGCAACTCTCCGCAAATTAGAATTTGAACCTGAAGGTTTCGGAGGTGGAACAGGAGGCGGAGGTGGTTGTGAACTCCCAATACCACTTCGCACACTATCATCATTCCGACCATCACTTTCACTCTTTGTGTGCTCCGTGAGCGTCAAACTGCTAAAACCTCTAATCAAGTCATTCCGACTAACATCATTCACTATTTTCGTACCATCTCCACTTGCATCATCCACATTCTGGGCCTGCTCAGGGCCTCGATAAGAAAAATCATCGGCCTTTGTGGTCTTATTCCCACCACTTGCAGAGTGTTCGGGTAATTCACTAACGATAACCTGATCATTCCCTTCATCAGAAGGACCCTCACTCTTTACAGCTGAATTAACCTGGACGGGGACATTCTGAGGCTGAGTAGGCGCATTAGATGGGCTGGGCACCGAAGAGCGGTTCTGATTAGATGAAGAGCTCCCAGAACCACGCTGAACCAGAATCCTAGTCATAGCTGCTCCCTTTATTTCTCCAAATTGAATACAAAATCTCACAAAAGGCTCAAACCCACTAATACCCACCAAGATTAGAGGTGAAAAACCTTAATTGTGGGTTTATCCCGGGTCCTCACTTTTGGCACAGTAACCCCAATGCCACGACTGAAGGATCTTGTCCAGCCCGGTTCCCTTGCCTTGAGTTGTTTTCCAGTACAAATCGATCTCTGCATCCCCCTGAGAATTCTCATGAGACCCAGACCTTGAATTTATTTTTGATTTGTTTCCCCTATCTACAAAAGAGAAAAGGACCCTTCAAAGAAGAAGCATTTTTAGCTTTCTACGACCCGAAACGGATAAAACCCAAATCCGCAATCAAATTCATCGCCACTCATACCAATCCACACAAAAAACATCGAATCTTTTCATCTTTTCATCATCCCAAACCCTACTTTAACCCCTTTTCTATT
The DNA here is from genome assembly GCA_029747015.1 of Carnegiea gigantea. NCBI lineage: Eukaryota > Viridiplantae > Streptophyta > Magnoliopsida > Caryophyllales > Cactaceae > Carnegiea > Carnegiea gigantea. The sequence goes on from JAKOGI010002894.1 coordinate 15,814, forward strand.
TAAAAATGGTATCAAATCCATCAATTATTAAAAGCAGCACAAGATTCAAAGGCAATCAAAATAAACATAAGTCCTAAAAAATCCAAATAAACGGCAATATAAGATAGAAAACGGACCTGTGAGAGGCGCTTGAATATCTGAAGATCGCCTGTAACTGAGTGTTAGAAAGAGAAAAGGCGCATCGACTAGGGTTTATGATGGGTGAACACAGAGCAAAATGGAGAAGGCTTCATAGCAAAGAAGAGTAATTGAATTTGGGGAGAGGGAGGGGGGGGGGCGGGGAGGAGAGAGAGAGAGCGAGAGAATGAATGGATGGCGAGAAGACTCAGACGAGCTTTCCATCGTGCGAAAAGGAGGGTCGGCCACGTGACGTAGCCATGGCTCCGTCGCCGGTGCATCGCACGTGGCAGTACCACCGTGGTTAGTTTAGCACGTGCGTGGAAAATTTATTAGAAGAATAAAAACAGGAACTTGTGTTGTGGGTCAGTTCCTAAAAAGGAAATGTGTCAACTCCCAATTAGATGCTCTTTGCACTTTAAATTTAGTCCACCTGACCACCCTTGAGCCCCTGCCTTGACCATTGACTTCACTATGTGTGGCTAGTTCTTGAGGATGGTACATTGGATTGGAAAATAGAGAGAGTATATAATGCAGAAAGGAGTGAGATATGATGAAATTGAATGAGATTTTTTGAAAGGAGTATAAAGAGGTGGGAACTTAAGAACTCCGCGTGAACAAATGTGATAAGGGGCTTGTAAAATTAAGATTCGCCCATGGAAAAGAAGATAGAAAGATTGACTCGTTTCAACAATTTGAACTAGTAATAAGGGATAAGAAGTGGTAAGCAAGTGGCAAAAAGTTGTGTGAAACAGCGATAAGCAATAATAATAAGAAGCAAGAAGTCATAGTAAGTGGTATGCATTGGTGACACAAACATTCTATCAAAAAAGAAAGGTTTGTTGATAAGAAACAGTAAGTAGTTTGCAAAACGCTATGTAAGAGAGTGATAAGCAATGGTAACGAGAAGCAAGAAGTAATAGCAAGTGGTATGCATCGGTGAAAACATTCTATCAAAACAAGAAAAGAACAACCCTAAGATGAATACTTGCCCTGTTCTTTTCCACGATAGTAAGCAATAATGCTACAGCCTATATTTTCTTACAGCTCTTTATAACTCTTTACATATTTAACAAATTCTTATAACTTATTGCATCTTCTTACTTCTCCATACATCTTCCTAAGTATTGGACAATGTATATTTTCTGTGCTTGTTTATGATATATTTTTATAGAAATATTTATACACTTTTATAACATTTAACTTGTCATTTATTTTTTGTCATATTTATAGAAATTTGTATGTATTTCTTATATACTATCAATATGAAAAATCTATATATATTTTTATGAACATAAATTACATAAATATTAAAAAATTTAACAACAAATATAATATTTTTTTTCAATAAATATAATGTTGGCATAAACAGACTAGTTTTTTATACTATCAATATGAAAAATCCGTATATGTTTTTATGAACATAATACTTGTATAAACACACAAGTTGATTTTTTTTGGCTAAATATAATTTTTTTATAATTTTTTTGGTAATTTTATCATAAAAATATTAATTTTAATTTAATTTAAATAGTTTTAAATTCTAAGGGTTCTATCCAATTTTGTTGAGAAAAATTATTGTTTTTTATTCAAGGGATTATTTTAATGAAAAGAATTTCTTTATTTGCTTATATGAGCTGAAACTAATGTTCAAAAAATCAAGTTTAGAACATATTTAGTTCTATCAATTTGTGGTCAAATATTTATTTTATTGTTATTTAATTGACTTATTTAAATATTTATGCTCACTAATTATTTCATTTCACTATTATTTTTGTTCATCGGGAGTGATAATTGTGAATAGTTAAAATTTATTTGTATCAAAATATTAAAAAAATTGCATAGTGAAGGTATAAAATTAATTTCATAAATATCACTGACATATTGTATAGCAAATTCTGCATGTACACTATGAAAGGTGTTGAAACATAAGAATTTTAAAAAAAAAGATGGGTTTTGCTAATAGTAGATATGGCTGATGACAACTTCATTACCACAGTAGATGGAGGTGGTTAAGGTTTTTTCTCATGGGTAAGGATAAGGGACATGCTAGATTTTTTAAATTATCATCATTAGTTTAACGTATAATGATATTGGCGCAAATATGTAACAATATTTACAGATATATCCCAAAAAAGATAACCAACTGAAATGTGTAAAAAACATTGGAAGCGGTTGACTCTTGCCTCTACCGTCTTCTTCCTACAATATCAGCGCTTGAATACATATGTGAGATGAATGTGGCAGAACTCGGTGAGTAGAGGAGTGCAAGAAATAGAGAGTTGCACAGCAAACATGCTGTTGAGAAGCTAGTTAAGAAATTTGAACCAGAAACGATGAGTGTCGAACCTCCAAAAGAAGTCGATACGATGCGTACCACAGTGGACATTGTTGGGAAGATGAGACAGGAAGCACCATATCAAAGAATTATCCTCGATATTAGACTCCACATCAAACGTGGACGGTGGGAAGAATGTGGCCAATGTCACACCTGTAGCATCTCCATCTAAGGTTACTGATGGTTGTCTGGACATTGGATTGTGTTTTTCAAGGAAAACTGATAATTTGTGGCCACAAAAATCCCTTCAGATGACTCACACAACATATCAAAGAATTATGTAAGGGGATGTATGAGAGTTCTATAATAGAAGAACAATGACCTACTTGCTTGTTTGTACGAGACATAGGTACAAGCGTCATTTGGAAGAGCAAGGTGTACGTGACTTGGAACGACCAACTTGTGGAGACTGACATGGAAGAGGCTGTCAGCACTACAGAGGACAATGCTAAGGAATCCACTTCTCCAAAGGAAACATCGCTTATGGTGGCAAAAGGGACATGTGAAGCCAACAAAAGAAGCTCTTGTCGAAGCAAGGTATGGTATAGTTACCTTTGACCCTAACTCCTTTGCATGGTGCAGCGTGGGAAGAGACTTGAGCGACGGGTACAAGATCACTATAGCAACAGACACCAACAGACAGATACTCAGACTCTTCTGCGCAAAAGGAAGGTCGAATGTTTAAAAGGTGAAAAAGCTAATCTTCAAAAAACAGCTCGTCGCCCAAAATGAAGACATGAAGGAGCACAACATATTCACCCATACTTTCCCGGGGATCACTAGACCACTATTGCAAGATAATGACTCCTGTGTTAATTAGAGTAGTTGTATGAACTTGGTATAAACAACTAGTTAAGAAAGCTCATGAATTAGCAAAATTAGCTCGTCGAAGGAAGACACTACCAGGCCAAGGTAATGTTGTATTATATCTCTTCTTGCATTACCTGTTGACCCAAAAAAAAACAGAAGAAAACACTTAGTAAAAATTTAAGATTTATTTGGGATAAGAGTAGGTTGGAGTAAGTCCCCTTCACCTCTAGTTGGAATTGCGAAGAAGGCTCGTTAAGCAAAAGTTAACAGCTGACAACGAGATTTATTTGACCCAAAAAAAAAGAAAAAAGGCAACACGTAGTAAAAATTTAAGATTTATTTGGGATGAGAGTAAGTCAGAGTAAGTCCCCGTCACCTATATTTGGAATTGCGAAGAAGGTTCGTTAAGCAAAAGTTAACAGCTGACAACGAGATTTATTTAAATGGGATGTTTTGCATAATAAATGATAACGAAACATTCAGTTATTGAAATATTTCATATAATAGTTGATAATAAAACATTCATTTAAGATGAGAACTCCTCTTTACTCCTGTTTCATTCAAAATTAGTTGTTGGGACCGGTTAAACAAAAGTTAAACAGATTTTTTGGTAAATTCGCTTATTGGGGTAGCTTTTTGATCCAAAAACTAATTCACAAAAAGTTCATAGCATTATCTTTTCATCAATTTTTTTTTTTTTTGAAAAGATACTTAATTTACAAATATCATTTTGAGAATAACATACTGATATAAATATTTAATTAACTCACAAAAAAATAATAAACTAATACACTCAACTAATATATAATGAATAGCTAATATAATAGCTACTCCCTTTACTTTTGAAAGTTAGCCCATTTTTTCCTTTTATGAAAGTCCCAAAATAAAACCGTTTATTACTTTCGTTTGTATTAAAATGCTTATCTTTTTCTGAAAATAATTGAAAATGGTTCATTAAATGACGTCACTTAAAAATTTTCATTGTCTAATTAGGATAAACTTTTAAAAATGAAGAGAATAATTATTAATAGTAACTATAGCACTGATGACGAGACGCTGCTTTAATTTTTCACCTTTCAGTGGTACATGAGTAGTCTCAAATTTTTAACCATCATTCTAAATGTAGTAACAAAATGGATGCTAAATATATATCAATATGACTTGCTGTAATTAAGATAGTGTTTGGTTGGAAGAAAAATGATTTTCATGGAAATCTATGAAAAATGTTTTTCCTAGGGAAATTGATCTTCATGTCATATTTTTTGTTGCTTGGTACAAGATAAATCATTTTTCATAAAAAAAGGAAAACGTCAACTAAGTTATTTAAATGACGAAAAATATTGACTAAATAATCGTATTTTTGAGCTTAAAATTCATATTTGGGTTTTTTTCAATACTTCATATCGGACAATCAAGTTTCGATCTAAACCATAGAAATTATGTGCAGTGATGAAAAACATCAATTGAATTGTTTAAGTTGCAAAAAATGTCGATGGAATTGTCGTGGCGGAGAAAAATATTGACTAAATGAAGGAATGTCGTTATCAAAATTTGAATTTGAGCCTATTTTAATCTTTCATATCTGATAATCAAGTTTCGATCCAAACTACTGAAATTGTTCTAGTGGTGAAAAATATTGACTGCATTGTTCAAGAGGTGAAAAATATCAATTGAATTATCGTTGTGGAGAAAAATATTGATCAAATGAAAGAATATCAAGCTCAAAATCTGAATTTAAATCAATTTTAATATTTTCTATCTGATGATCAAGTTTCGATCCAAACCACTGAAACTGTTTTAGTGATGAGTTGATTGAATTGTTTTACTGACAAAAGAAGTCGATTAAATTGTTGTGGTGGAGATAAATATCGGTCAAATGAAAGAAATTTGAGGTAAAAATTCAAATTTGAGTTTATTTTAATATGTCCCATCGGATAGTCAAGTTTCGATCCAAACTATTGAAATCGAATTGTGCGTCTAAATTTCAGCTTATCATATCATCAAAAAGTTAAAGGAAGAAAATCAACTTCCCATCCTCTTAAAAAAAAAAAATTATTTTCCTCTATTGGGAGGAAAATCATTTTCTTTGAAAAATAGTTTTCCATTCTGTATTGTGCCAAACAATGGACAATTGAAAAACTATTTCCCCCCCAACCAAACACTACCTAAATATGACACATCACAAAAAATAGAAGATCTTAAGATTGAAAATTAAAATAAACCAATCATAATAAGGCTTATACTTTTTTCCATTAAAAAATCTTATAATTTTATCACCATCAAATTAAAATAGAAGATTTTAAGAATAAAATGAAAAAAAAAACCAATCATAATAAATCGACATGCTTCTATCGTATTTTTTAATTGGTGGAAATATACTTTCTAAATTTTTAATGCTTTCCCAACCTCTCAACTCTCAAGGAATAACACATCAATGATATTCGGTACACCATCTCACCAGAAGAGGGGGGGGGGGGGGGGGGGGGGGGGGGGAATCAACAAATCATCAGTTCAAACAAAATCAAAATAAACTATTTAGTTCTTTAAAACCCCTCACTAAACTCCACCCATCCCAAGTAACTACTCTAGTCTTGATCTTCACTCTTTTGCTTATTTGGTACGATTAAGGGTTGGGATGATCGGTTTAGTAGTATCTTTCTTCTTTAATAGTATCTTATCTTTTCAGTATTATTTCTGTCCAATTGTAAAAATTGTTTCCTTTCTCCGGTTGTGAGAGTTTTATTGTTTTGTGTTGTTGTTTCATTTGAATTTGAAGGAATGAAGTTCGACTCTATTGCAAAATGTCACTTCAAATTGGACACTTCAAATACATTCTTTTTTGTATAAAGGCCATGTCACCTAAAAAGATGACACTAATGAGCAGGGATTTATTTTGAGGAAGATTTTACAACAGAATTGTGGTTCTCTTCTCTAGGCCATATTGTAGAATAACAGCAATGAAAAGACGAATGATCATTGAATGTAAAATTAGTTTTTTTTAGAAATATAGATTGTATTTTGGCACTGAAGTTTGTATTTGCAATGAATTATTTTCCTTGCCCTAAAGAAAAATGCGAATCTTTATATTATAAGTAGCAAAATGAAATGTGTTCAAAAACCTTCCTCCTTCAATTCTAAAATGTGAGGTATTGGCGTATGTGGTCCGTTGATTTCTTCTAAAATGAAATCTTGACCTTTCATTCAAAAAATACATTAATTTTTTTAGAAACAAAAAGAAAAATATACCACATCTCCCTATTTTCTTTCTCCCTAATGTGGAAATTGTCCAATTAGTTTTTAGTATTTGTCTAAAAAAATGGAGTTAGTTTTTGCTCATCCTAAAATTCACGTAATCCCCTCTCTCTCTCCCCCCCCCTCTCATAGAATTATTTTTTCAATGTTTGATAAAATTATATAATTCTTTTTGTTAGATTTTCATCACATTAATTAAGGACTATACCCAATGAAAATTAATATAATGTGAAGAAAAATCTTAGGTAATTTAACAAATTACACTAAATTTTATATCTTTATCTTCATATTATAAAAAATAATAATATATGTGGTTGTCCATCATTCCCTCCTCTAATCTATGGTACTTTTAATCTCATGTCTAAACTTTTGATTGTTGATGATTTTTTTCTTTAGTTTAATTAATATAATTGTGGTAAATTGTTTATATTTTGTATACATTTTTCTTCTGTCTACTAGTTATAACTTTTTTCTAATGGTATTTTAAGTTTCCTTACTTAATTTTGTTCATCCCCATCTATATCCATGACATTTGATATCTAACATCTGCAGTTACACGCACATACACACACACACACACACACACACACACACACACATATGTGTATATGTATGTATGTGTGAGTATATATATACACACACACACATACACACACGCACAGATATGTTAGAATCGAAGAAATTTTGAACATATTTGGACACTTTAATAATTAATGCTTGACATTTTTTTTTTTGCAAGGCCCAACAAATTAAGGGGATGATATGTAAATAAAATACATCAACCTTTAGAAATAGTTTAGTAGTAAGGTATATAGATATTTTACATTTATATAATTAAAATTCAATTTTTCCTCGCTGTGTGTATGTAAATTTACCAACTTTTCCTTCCAAAAAACTACAAAACTGAGAAGTTTAATTAATTGATTAATTAAAAAACTTATCCTGCATATGTTAAGATTATATATTATATAAATTCAACTCCTTAGTTTTTCTGTCCACTAAAAAAAAATTCTTAATTTTCTTACAAATATCAAATAGCATACTTTTTTTTACATATATCAAATAGCATGCTTAGGGTATTATTTGTAGGAAATTTTATTTTTTATTTTTAATTTTGATCAATATTATTTTATAATATTAATATATATTTATGTTAAATTTCTACTATTTAGATGTCCGTGCAAACACTCGAGTACAAATTAGTAAAATTTAAACATGAAAATAAAATGTAAAAAAATAAAGAAGAATTCCTTGAAAAAAAAAAAAAAAAAGGGACAGAAGGAAGCAGAGCCCGTGTTACTTGCCGGTGGAAACCATCCCTCCTAGCCCTCTTGCCAGCTTGTGTCTGTGTGCGAGAGAGAGAAAGAGAGAGGGAGAGAAAGTGATCGAAAGTGACTGTCAATGGCGATTCTATACGCGGTGGTCGCACGCGGAACCACCGTGTTATCGGAGTTCAGCGCCGTCACCGGAAACGCCGGCGCCGTGGCTCGTCGTATTCTCGAGAAGCTTCCATCGGAGGCTGATTCCAGGCTTTGTTTCTCCCAAGATCGCTATATTTTCCACATTCTTAAGGCTGATGATCTCACCTTCCTTTGTATGGCCAACGACACCTTCGGCAGTAAGTTATCCGCCTTTGCTTGTTTTACCCTAGGGTTCTTGTATTGGATTCGATTCTATGCCGTTGTTCTTTGTTCGGATTGGATTACGTTTCTGTTCCTTGTTTGGTTGCTATTCAAATTGGATTAGACTAGTCTTGTTGATGAATCAATTTTAAGATTGGGTTTTTATGGATGATGGAAGCAAAGATGTTGAGACCTTCCATGATTCAGTTAGAAATTGAAATTTTGTTGGGAAAGGATATTGGGTGGCTGGAGTAGCCGAGTAGGTGTCATTAACAATTAAGATGGTTGGTGTATTCGCTTATAAACAACTGTTGCAGCTCAATTGTTAACTGTAAACCCTCTCGAGGATTTGATTTTGATAAAATATTCAAGTTTTTTTTTTTTTTGGTTGGGGGGGAGGAGTGTGATGCATATTTCCATATGCATCATTTTTATTCAACTCCAATTTCAAAGAAGAAAAGTGTCAAAGAAGATCATGCATGGAAATGTGCCTATTTGGTCTTCTTAAGTGAGTTCAAAGACTCGCGCCACTATGGAGAGGTCAAAAAGAGGTTAAACTTTGCTAGAAATTTGGTGCCGAATTCATCCCTGCGGAACCCGATTTTTGTGACCGCTTTTTGACAAGCTCAAGTGGACCCACAACTTGAGGGCCCATGTGCTTTTGAAGCTTAAGATGTCAGCTTTAAAATAAGCCCAATTTTATTTAATTTGGACATCATTTGATGGGGCAAAATATCACTCAAAGATACGTTGTGCTGATCCAGTCCAGTCTGAGATAGGTGCATTGTTTGGGCCATAACTTTCAAACCGCTTATCCAAATTGAGCAAATGAGCCATTCTGGAAAATAGACTTCCAGGGCTTTCTAACAAGCCCAAGAACGCGTGATTTGGCCGAGTATTCTGGAAGGTATGCTCTGTTGAAGTTGAGGCAGTTGCAAGGATTAATGCTGGGAATATGAAGAGTCTTAGGTTACATATATTTGTGTGGCTGATATTGTGCACGTTTAAGATGCTTCTAGATTGATGTAATCAGCTGCAAAAATCCTAGAATATTCCTTGTAACCTCCCCCACCCCCTTTTATGATGTGTCTTTTCATTTTTCTTAAACTTTTCATTAGCTAGTTTTAATTGTTAGGAGTTATTTGAGTCTTTTGATTGTCTTTTTGCTGAGTCTATAAAAGGGGAGGGGCATGTGAAGCTAATCATTCAGCATTGTAAGAGATTTCCAAAGTAATACAAGCACCTTTGAGAGTGATCCTCATTTGTGTCTCAAAATTCCTAGTTCTATATCTTGAATTTGGCTCATTCAAGTGGTGTTCTAGGTTCTCTTCCTTTTCCAATTGGAGTGATTCCTTGGTTAAGACAATAGAATTAGCCCAAGGTCAAGTCATTGAGTGGCTCCGTGAAGGATTATCTCAATTACAAGATCTTGTTCTATCCTTTTTTCTTGTGTAGTGAAGTTCTTCATCCATCTCATCCATCTTTCATTTCTCTTCCCAATTTGGCTTATTTTGAGTTGGAGTTTGATTTGGTTCACTTGCCCACCCACATATACATCAATTGGTATCAGAGCCAAGGCTTTTAAGTGACCCACATCATACCCAAACACATCCCAAAAAGCAAAAATACAAAAAAAAAAAAAGAGGCACAAACCGGCAATCCGAAGTCTTGAAGACCAGAGAAGCAGCACGGTGCCCCCGTTCCACAACACACGACCGTGCCATATTCTTTTTCCAGGAATCTTCAAGTCGAGACGGAGCACGGTGCCCCCGTGCCGACACGCACGACCGTGCCACTCTACTTTTCTGCATTTTCTTCAGCCGAAGCATAGCACGGCCTGACCGTGCCCCCTTGCACGACCGTGCCACTTTCCCTGCTGCATATTCTTCCTTCAACGCATCTCCAACATGTCTACAAAGTCCCCAAGAAGCGACCAAGCACGTGTGGAAGAGTTAGAAGCACAACTCACTTATCTTCGAACTCAACTTGGGCAACTTTTTGAGGAGAAAAGAAGGTGGGTTCATAGCCCCACTCCCTCTCATCCTCATGAACCGGTGGTTGAATCTGAAGAGGAAGTCCTTCAATCCCGAGCCAATTCTAGTGACGAAGAAGCCCCAAGGAGACGAAGGCAAGGAAGCAATATTGATGGTGTCCGAATTGACATCCCCGAATTTGAAGGCCAACTTGACCCGGACTTATTTCTCGATTGGTTGCACACCATTGAGAGGATCTTTGAATATGAGGACATCCCGGAAGATAAGAAGGTAAAGCTTGTAGCCCTTAAACTCCGCAAATATGCTTCAATCTGGTGGGCTAACCTTGGAGCGAAAAGAGCAAGAAACGGGAAAGGGAAAATCAGAACTTGGGCCAAAGTGAAAGAAAAACTCAAGGCCAAGTTTCTTCCCTCTCACTATGTGCAAGACAATTATCTCAAGCTCCATCGACTCAAGCAAGGATCCAAGAGTGTGGAAGAATACACTCGGAAGTTTGAACAACTCCTACTCAAATGCGATTTAAGAGAAGACGACTCACAAACCTTGGTAAGATACTTGACCGGTCTTGATGAGTCCATTGCTCATGTAATTGAGTTGCAACCCTATTCATCCCTAGATGACTTGAGTTCTCTAGCCTATAAGGTAGAGCAACAAAAGAAATCTAAGGAAAAGAGCATCTTTTCCAAGACTCCTTCCCGTCCTTTTGCTCAAGAATCACCTTACTTTCCCCCACAAATTCAAACCCCCTCACCCGCCAAAAGTGTCCCTCCCATCACCCCTCCACCTCCCACAAAAGTGCCCTCACGGCTAAAAGACCAGGTTCGTTGTTTCCGTTGTCAAGGTATGGGACATTTTGCATCTGAGTGTCCTAACAAGAAGATTGTTTCCCTGGCTGAGTACCAAGCTTCTTTTAAGGAGCATGACCATGAAGAAGAGGAAAGTTTGGAGGAAAAAGAAGAAGAGGTTATCATAGGCCCCGATGAAGGTGAGTTGCTTGTCATTAGGCGAGCATTGAGCGGATTTGCTACTCAAGAAAGCTTGGAGCAAAGAGAGGCGATTTTCCACACAAGGTGCACTATTCAAGGGAAAGTTTGTACCCTCATCATCGGTGGAGGTAGTTGTACAAATGTTGCATCCAAAACCATGGTGGACAAGCTCAAACTTGAGACTACACCCCATCCTAAGCCTTATAGCATCCAATGGCTAAATCAAGGCAAAGGTATATACATTCCTCATCAGTGCCTCATTTCTCTTTCTATTGGAGACCACTATAAGGATGAGATATTGTGTGACATTCTTCCTATGGATGCAAGCCATATATTGTTGGGTAGACCATGGGTGTTTGATCGCCATGTAATTCATCATGGGCGCCTCAACACCTACTCCTTTATTAAGGATGAGAAGAAAATCACCTTGACCCCTATTCCATCGTGCCAAAGCCCCAAGCCACAAAAGGGCCGACAAGCCTTAACCCTCATTCATCCTTCCCAAACCCTTGCCCCCAAAGAAGATTTCCCACTTCCGCCTCTTCTCCTCACCAGGTATGACCCGTTTTATCATCCTCCCCTCACCCTCTTCTATATCTCTCTAGAGGTGATGCCTGTGACCTCCTTCCCCAAAAGCTCCCATATTGTAAGCGCGACCCCTTTCTTGAGAGGCTTGCCAACCCTTTGAGTTTGAGGACAAACTCAAAACAACCCGGGGAGTATGATGCATATTTCCATATGCATCATTTTTATTCAACTCCAATTCCAAAGAAGAAAAGGGTCAAAGAAGATCATGCATGGAAATGTGCCTATTTGGTCTTCTTAAGTGAGTTCAAAGACTCGAGACACTATGGAGAGGTCAAAAAGAGGTTAAACTTTGCTAGAAATTTGGTGCCGAATTCATCCCTGCGGAACCCGATTTTTGTGACCACTTTTTGACAAGCTCAAGTGGACCCACAACTTGAGGGCCCATGTGCTTTTGAAGCTTAAGATGTCAGATTTAAAATAAGCCCAATTTTATTTAATTTGGACATCATTTGATTGGGCAAAATATCACTCAAAGATACGTTGTGCTGATCCAGTCCAGTCTGAGATAGGTGCATTGTTTGGGCCATAACTTTCAAACCGCTTATCCAATTGAGCAAATGAGCCCATTCTGGAAAATAGACTTCCAGGGCTTTCTAACAAGCCCAAGAACGCGTGATTTGGCTGAGTATTCGGGAAGTTATGCTCTGTTGAAGTTGAGGCAGTTGCAAGGATTAATGCTGGGAATATGAAGAGTCTTAGGTTACATATATTTGTGTGGCTGATATTGTGCACTTTTTAGATGCTTCTAGATTGATGTAATCAGCTGCAAAAATCCTAGAATATTCCTTGTAACCTCCCCCACCCCCTTTTTATGATGTGTCTTTTTATTTTTCTTAGACTTTTCATTAGCTAGTTTTAATTGTTAGGAGTTATTTGAGTCTTTTGATTGTCTTTTACTGAGTCTATAAAAGGGGAGGGGCATGTGAAGCTAATCATTCAGCATTGTAAGAGATTTCCAAAGTACTACAAGCACCTTTGAGAGTGATTCTCATTTGTGTCTCAAAAATTCCTAGTTCTATATCTTGAATTTGGCTAATTCAAGTAGTGTTCTAGGTTCTCTATCTTTTCCAATTGGAGTGATTCCTTGGTTAAGACAAGAGAATTAGCCCAAGGTCAAGTCATTGAGTGGCTCCGTGAAGGATTATCTCAATTACAAGATCTTGTGCTATCCCTTTTTCTTGTGTAGTGAAGTTCTTCATCCATCTCATCCATCTTTCATTTCTCTTTCCAATTTGGCTTATTTGAGTTGGAGTTTGATTTGGTTCACTTGCCCACCCACATATACATCAGAGTGTCCTATGATTGTAATTCGATTTGAAGTGTTCGGAGGCAACTGAATGTCAGAGGCGGTTAGTTTGTAAGAGGAGTGAAATATGTAGCAAAAACTTGCATTATTGGTTAACTTGAGTTGCATAATGTAGTACCTTTTTGGTCTAATAGAGGTGTCTATCATGGTTGTATCTTGACCATGCTTTTGAGGATTGAAAAGTGGAGATGGGTATTTTAGCTGGCAGAGAAGTATCTTAATGCCATGAAAGTCATCCTTTCGCCATATCTTTGCTGATTTGATCACTCCATTTTCGTCAATGCATGTTGTGCCTTTGATTCCTGTAAATTGTTGGGCATATTGTGGGGTATTATGCCACTGTCGCTGGAACTCATCATAGTTTGCTTTTTAGCATTCATTGTTATTTATTGTCATTTTATTAGATTCAATGGAACTTGATACAACTTGCCTCTAGAAAAACCATGATGATAAGTGAATGCACTCTAATTACATTTGTGGATTAGTGATCGATTGCAGTATTGATTTCAGCAGTTGCTTCGATTTTGTGGTTTGGGATAGCTTCTAAGGTTACATTTCTTCCTTTGGCTCCTACTGTTATATTTAAGAATACGCATGAATTGGCTTAAGATAAAGTATTTGTGCAGATGTGCCCATCTGCCAGGTTGAGCTAATAGTTTGTTCATGTTCTTGTAAATTGGCTAAACTTGGGTTTGACCTTGAGCTTTTCCTTCAGTGGAATTTGGAAAAGTTTTTCAAGCCTATGTTTGTTTAAAGTATCTCTGAGAGGAAGTAAGCTTAGAAAAACTTTGGATCTTCAACAACACAATCTAGCTTTTTTTGACGTGTGAATCCAGATCCAGGAAAAAAGTATTCTGTAGTGCTGAATGCTACGAAGACTCCAAAGAGAGATCCTGATTCTTGAACTACTTACTTGTGTACCATGTTAATTGGGTTCTACCTTGTAAGTGGCCTGATGTTTTTACTTGTAAATGGCCTGATGAGATAATAAGATAAGAAATGAGGTTTAGAAAGATCTCATCGCAAACATAACTAGGTGAACATCCTGTGGATGTACTTGGTTCCTTTTTTAAAGCTTCAAAGATTGGTTCTGCTTGCTTATTAAATTAGTGAACTATAGGCAGCATTATTGAAGTTCGAGCATTGTCTAACAAGCATCTGGATCAGTTACCTTGAATATGGCACATGAGGAGTAGTCCTCTTGATGACTAGGACCTATTGAGCTTGTAGTTGCCTTATCCTGCAAAATGCAATGAATGTGTGCCTTTCGGTTCCAAATGCTGTAGTTGTTTCCATCTTCCTTACTTCTATTGTTTGACTTCAATCTATGGACAATCGTTCCTAGCGCTGGCAAAAATTCGGGTTTTGGCTCGGGCAAATCGGACATCCGGATAAAAACACATTATCTAGATCCTGTCCAGATTGCAGATTTAAACATATTGACCGGATCCAAACCCGAACGTCCGAATTTGTGATTTGAACTTTGCAAACTTGACCAAAGTTATGTATACGACATTATGACCGAACTCGGACTTGAATTTTGGATGTCCGAACCCGGTTATCCGGATTTTTGATAAAAAATTCGAGAGACTTAGACTGAAATTATACCTAAATCCAATTGTCCGATGTCCAAATGTCTAAATTTGCGTGAACCCAAATTGGTCACAAGATTCGGATAATCGGGACCTGAATCAACAGACCTGAACCCTATTCGAATTTTAATTTGGATATGACGATTGTTCGAATTTCGTAGTCAGATAAAATTTTTGTGACATGACCCTTTTTTGGGATCGGACAAATTCGGGTAGTTGGGTTGTACGGATTTTTGCCATCACTAATTGTTCCTATGCTTTCTTCTTTTTCTTTTGTGTGTGTATTTTGGGGGGAAGTTTTTGAATTCTCATTGGCGATTTTCATGAAAAGGTCATATAAATCCCTGAGAAAGCTACATAGCAAATGACTAACAGGTCTCAATGAAGCAAAATAACTGGTCTTATGTAAAGGTTGTTTCCTACCACCAAAGGGGCTGGAGTTGAACAGAAACTGAACTACCTTCTTAACTCTGGCTTTGGCTAGTGAAGCTGCCACCCACTAAGATTCCCTCCAATCAAGCAGTTGGACCTTCATAAGTCATGGCAAAAGATTTTTTACAGTTGAGGTTAGACATGCATTTTGAAGTTAGATTCAAACTGTAACGGTCTTGACTCAAAATTGCTTGGTTCAGAAGTCTTCCACTGAGAGTTCCTATGTGCAAAATTTGGCCTACATCTTGCCCTGTATGTTAATTTGAATGTCTTTTGCATTGCATTCGTAAAGGCTTCAGCAAGGACCTGGTATACTGCGTTGTGTTGTTTCCCCGTTTCTTTAAAGTTGGTTTGGTGGTGCAGAAGAGGGATCAAACCCCAATGCTATATTGCTCTATGTGGCTGAAAGTTTGTACATCTGAAGAATCTTCTTTGATGGTCTAACGCTTGTACTCTTCTCTTGTCCATCATTTCTTTATTTGGCCAGGACGAATCCCATTCTCATATTTGGAGGATATTCACATGCGTTTCATGAAAAACTATGGCAGGATAGCTCAGCATGCTCCTGCGTATGCTATGAATGATGAGTTCTCTAGAGTTTTGCATCAGCAAATGGAGTTCTATTCCAGCAGTCCCTCAGCGGACACTATCAATCGAGTCCGGGGGGAAGTTAATGAGGCAAGTTTCTTCTATGTCATTCTTTGTTATCATTATCATTTCATTAATTAAGCAGGGCTGCTTTCTCCGTCTGAAGTGTGTATAGAATTTTTCCTTGTCATGCTTTCAAATGAAAACCAGCTATGCTGTAGCTGGTTGCTGCTCATGTGATAGGCTGCCTGCTCCTAGTGGTGAACCTATTTGGTTTGCAAATTTTCTTTCAATCGACTAACATAATCCTTCTTTTATTGACTAATATAACCCTTCTTTTATGATCCTGCATTGATCTTTGATATTCAGGGGCTTCTCAACCCCAGGCCATGGTGTTAATGCTGTGTCCTTACTGATTACAATACCATTTCAGTATGGTCAGTCATGGAAGTCAATATCTTCGTTATGATAGATATTCATCATTTATGGTTGTCCTTGGCTGTATTTTAGAGGAATAAAAAGTTTCCAAATTCTTGCGTGACAATCAGCAGTTCCTTTGCTTTGAGTTGCTCTTTTCTTGATGTATGGAGTATATAAGTTCTAAAGAATTCCCATTGCATGCAGATCCGGACTATCATGGTAGAAAATATTGAGAAGATACTGGACAGAGGTGACAAGATTGAGCTGCTTGTAGACAAAACTGCAACAATGCAAGATAGCGCTTTTCATTTCCGGAAACAGTCAAAGCGTCTTCGTCGTGCCATTTGGTTGAAAAATGTCAAGCTACTGTAAGATTACTACCTTTTCCTAAAGCTTTACCTATATCGGGACCGTGAAACAAATTTTAAAGTTCTTGACCCTCCACGACTGAATTCATAACCCCCCCCCCTTTAATGCCTTGATCTGCATGAATTTGCAATTGAATTTTTAGATAAGCCTTGAAAGCTATTAGAAGGGAATCCACTCCTTTTTAGATAAAGATCTGGAATTTGTAGAGGTGGTTGAGACTTTAGCAATCCCTAAAACTCTCGGCAGAATCGTGAAATTAGCCTTGACATTCCAATAGAAGACATAAATTTCATAGAAGCTGAGAGGAACATAGCCAAAATGTATTTCTTTGGCAAGAAGCTCAAATTTTTTGTTCTGTCAACTGCTGTACAATCTTGACAAAGCTTAACTGTTATCGCAGGATATGGCTGACTTGCTTGCTTGTCGTGCTCCTCTACATCATAATTGCTGCTTCTTGTGGAGGCCTCACTCTTCCACACTGCAGATCTTAATAAGCAACTCTGGGTCATTATTTCTTTCGTTGATGGACTCTTGTGGAGCCATTTGTCTGTTCATCTTGGAGAAGCTGATGAGTGATCCTGTATGGTCATATTGTGAAGGTGTCTTTGGAGAATCAATCTCCATGGTGCCACTTTCATCACACTTTCTGTAAGTTCAATGTACAGCATGATATGGACTCAATTTTGTGCAGTTAATATAGAATTCTGTAAGAATTAGTAAACATAATTCGTTTTTTTTTTTTTGGGGGGGGGGGGGTTCATGTAGTATGTAAAATTTCTTAAGGATTAGCGACAGTAATTTCCTTTTATAAATGTGTATCTTTCTGCTATGCTGGATATTTATCGTGTTTGGAAAAGGGTTACGTACGTTGGGGTATTTGTGACAGACTGACAGTGAAACTGGCCAACAAAGACTGATGTTGGCATCATTCGATTGGATTAGTATAATATTGCAAGCACCTTGCTTACGGTCACAATAATAATATTGCAAACACTTTCATAAATATGTTCTTGTTTGTGTGTCTCCTTGGGATTAATGGGGACATTACAAATTGCTGGGTACAAACACTTTTCTTTACTTCTCAGGTATTTTATTACGGGCACAACAAAGATAAACTTAAGTTAGAAGCAAAGTCCAAATCTTTTTAGGCCAATGGCCTCATATCCGGGCTTATTGTCGGCCCACAGTGGTGGGAATATTGTCAAACGAAGAGGAGAGATGTACCAGAGCAAGGCAAGGACCTAATAAAAATTTGGGTTGTTGGATGCGAACAATTTGAATTTTGGAGGAATTAGACGGAAATAATCTGAACTTTAGAAATAGCTTCCAGTAATCTGGACTTTGCGAGTATTTATTTTCAGTAGTCTAAGGTCATTTTAGATTGTGTTCTTCTGGCAATTCTAAACGATATTGCCTCTAAAGTAATACAAAGATATAAAATTCAAGTTGTATAGATTCACTTTGAAGTTTAAATTGCCTACAAAATACAGTCTAAAATGCCCTCTAGAATAAAATAAATACTTTCAAGGTTCTGAGCATTGGGAGTTATTTTTGAAATTCAGATTATTTCGATCCAGTGCCTTCAAAGTTCATATTATTCACGTCCAATAACCCTAAACATTTTGGGTTGGTGTACTGTATAAAACTCAATTGAGTCTCTCTCTTTCTCTCTCTCTCTCTTTTTTTTAAAAAATAATATTGCAACTCAAGTGAGTCTTGACACATAGGGAATTTTCTCCTTCAAGATCAAATTGAGAGGTGGGGGACCATGATTCCCTCAAAAATCTCCAATCACTATGCTTAGAGTCAGGGGAGCTTGCCATAGACTAAAGTTCGGAAAGTCTGACCTGATACGAACCTGACTCGAAGTTATTGAAAGAAACGCGAACCCGATCCGAATCGAGCCAATTTCGACTTGAAGTCGATACGATTTGACCGTTTAGTGTGAAAACCTGTTATTTATCAATTTCCAGCAAATCTAAGCCATTTTCAAGGCCGATACGAAATTGACCTATTTATTAAATATGTTGATCCAACCTGATCTGTTTTCCAGCTCTATCATAAACTCTGACTTTGATTGCAGATTTTTTAGGGATGTGGATTGAGGTCTGCCTATATTTCTTTAGGATTCATGGTGGTTGTCGTACCCTTATCAAACTCTTGTTTAGTTAGTTATGGTCAATAAGTGGGCCGATGCCTAAATTTAATCAAGTCCGATGACGCTTAAGAGATTCATTGTCGTGATCAATTCGCCTCATTTAATTATGTCGACACACCCGAAATTCGAGTTGGATTTGTCATTTGTGATTGTGACTATGACATTGTTTAGCTTGGCACAACAGTACTCAAGACCATTCAATGAAACCAAAGCTGAGCAAATTACAATTAATTTAACTATGTCAATTTCTTTTCCCCAATTGCTCCTCCATTCAGTTCAAAATAGTAAATCTTTAAGGTTGAGTTAGTTTAATCTATAATAAATCCTTAAGATTGAGTTAGTTCAATCTATAATAAATCCTTATGAGTGAGTTAGTTCAATCTAGTTGACTGATATCATGCTGTTAATTTACAATAATGCTATTTGATGATTATAACCGAGTTGTGACAGACTTAGGTGAATTTATGCATGAATTTATCTTATATTCATTATCTCCATATTTGTCGAAGTAAAAAGCCATAGTTTCTGCCACATTGTCAATTGCAAGAAATCGAGTTGTATAGAGTGGCGAACTCAGCAATTTGAGAAAGGAAGGTCAGAAATAAGTTAATGGTTGTGGTTGAGTGACATCGTTTCCACCTTCTTCATTCAATGGTTAGTTTTTGGATTTAGAACTTGAAAGGAATGACGATTTTTTAGCTATATTTTTGAAATATCTATGCATTTTGAGTTAGAATTCAAATTAACCCACAAATTAAACAACTTTAGAATTAAAATTGATGAATTAAGTTCACAAAGTAAAACTAGAAAAGCAAATTAACCTCAGCTTAAAGGATTAAGCAACAAATTGAATTATTGAGGTCAATTGAAGTGCTATCTTTTTGAAATATCTATACATTTTCACCTAGAATCAACAATAAACCTACAAATTAACAATTTTTTAAAGAAATTGATAAATTAAACTCATAAATTAAACTAAAAAAGTAAATTAATCTACATATTAAAGACTTAAATAACAAATTGAAGTCAATTAAAGTACTAAACTAGAACTATTAAACTTTAAACTTCAAATTTGGAGAGATGACAAACCCCATGGTCAATGAAACCACGCAGATGGCTCAAGCTCACCAGCTCATAGCTGACCTCTAGACCTGGCGGTAGCAACAGTGATGACAGAGAGGGGTGGACGTTGGTGCCACGATGCAAGACAGGCAAATATTAAGAGAGTGGAGAGACAGTAAGAGACTTAGAAAGAGGGGGTTAGGGTTTGGACGTGTTGAGATACTGATTTCTGCCTTAGTAGGTGTGTAGAATATAAGTCAAAAGAGCCGCCATTTGAGCCTTTTTTGTTTTGTTTTGTTTTTGGGGAGGGGTGTCAGTTGACTCTACCGACAATAGTTTTCAACATTAGAACATAAAACTTCAAAACCTAAATCTTTCCATCACATTGTGGGGACATAAAAGTGAACAACTATTTAAAAAAAAAAAAAAACTTCAAACACATGCTTAATAGTTAATACATCTTTTTAATCCCATTTCTTGTTCACTTTATACATCCAAAGGTCTACTCTAGTGTGCGAGAGTATGCAAACAAGCAACGATTGTTGACTGTGTGAAAGGAGATCGGAGATCTCAAGAACCAAATCACAAACAATTAATGTATTTGAGTTGTGTATGAATTTCCAGGCCATCAAAGAAAAATGGAACCATGCCTAATGACATGTATTAGTGGAATAAAAATTTTTCTTCAGGGAATGAAAACTTCATTTTAAAACTAAAAAGACTATTTGTTTTACCGTTAAAACTAACGGTTAGAAATTAGAAGTGGTTAGGAGTGGTATGAAGTGGATAATAGTCGTTAGGAGCATTTTGACCCTAAAATTATATATGTGAGTAGCAGTTAGGAGCAACATGGAGCGGTTAGCTGGCCGGTTAGAAGCGATTAGAAGCATTTGGAAGTAGTTAACAGTTACAAAACTCCAGTATTAATTTTCACTAGTCTTCGCATTAAAAAATAAAGAGGTTGTGCCAAGTATCCTGAAACTATATGATATAAGTCATGTGACAAGGGTTCGATGAATCTAATATGCATTTTCATTTACTTGAATGTCATTATCTTTGGGTTAGTCTTGGAGTACTTTTCAAAGTTGCTAACTAATACAACGAATCTTATTTATTTTTTGAAATTAATCTATCAATTCATGGAGCGATTTGGAGTCACAAGGCGTTGATTATTAACAAACAAACATATGCATGCATATATACACATTCCCAAATTATTGCTTAGTTTCCACATTTAAATTTAATCTGATTTTGTTGCGCCACCCATCCACATTTAGTTTAGGGTCCTATCTATGCTCTATTTCTTCTTATAAAGACATAAACTAAGATAGACATGACCAAAAGTAATTGATAATTGAAAAATTGTTGAAACCATATGTTTAATATATCTAAATATTCAATAATTATGATTACTTAACAATAGTGAACTTTTTAGCATTCATTGGCATAGTTGATGAGTACAAATGACATTCTAATTAGATCGACCTTATCTGCAAGTACGTATGATCGATAATATACAATCTAAGAAATGATGGTAGGATCATAACATGATTTTACAACTCTATTCATCGGTGCACGTATGATTCTTTTTTTTGGGTACAGAGCTCTATGTATCATCCTACACCTAATTATTTTTTTGTCTATGATAGTCCACTGTGCTGGAGTCAAACTAATTCTTCACCTATATAATGTAGAACTCTTCCATCACAAACTTTGTCTGATTGCAAGAATTGTACATGAGATGTCATTTAATGAAAACAAGTGTCAGACTATTTAAAGAAACTGATGTTAGTTTTGATCAATATAACTCTTTGAATTTTTTTTTCCCTAAAGATTCATCTAAATACCAAGATAATTCTTTATAGTTTTCGCTATTCAAAAGAAATGGTAAACTCTTATGATTCTTAATATGATTTTTAACTACAATTTCAAGTCTAAGGACCCATAATTATCTAGTTGAGATTCGTTGACTAGACACAAGCAATCTTCACTCATTTTTCCTAATAATAATTAAGATTTACGTAAGTTCTACCTACAATAACTATCGAAACATATTATGAGGGCCAAAACAATATACGTATAAACAGCCTACAATAACCAATGAAGTCTTAGTCTAGTGGTGAAGATTGAGGTACTGGGTGCACTAGGTCCCAGGTTTGATTTCCGCCGCCTTCATTGTATTGTAGTTATACTGCATGTATTGTCATTTGTGGCTCATACGGACCAAAAATAAACAACCTACAATAGACACTCGCCCATATTTGGTTCAGGGTCAACTTGCATATACAGCACCAATGTGGGATACAATGTGCATTTTATCAGTTAGCTAGGTGAAATTACTTGGTGTTTTCCTTGATTTGCTTTAATATTTAGGACCATTATTTGGTGCAGTGCCTGATTAGCAAGTCCCATTGCTTATAAATGAGACCTTATTCTAGTGATTAAGATCAAGGTAACCGAATATATTCAATTACAGGCTCAGTTTTCCATCCCCCATTCTGTTGTAACCACATTATTTTACCCATTGTGGCTCTTCTAAATCCAAACAGGAAAAAACACAAAAAGCCTCTTAGTTTTCAAAATCAGTACGTGTCTTAGTTGTTATTTAATCATATCGTTGCACAGACAATTCATAGTGTTCTCAAATACTATCCAAAAAAAAAGGGAAGTGAAAATCGACTCTACTATATCTACTCAGTTCTATGAACCTTGTATACATATATAAGAGTCAAATGATTGAAATTACTGAACAAACCCAGAATTTTAAAATAAATCGCAGGCATAATCATCCTGCAGGGTGGTTTTGTAATTATAGCCAGTTGAGTTGTTCCCAGTCGAGCAAGGGTTCCAAAGCCTCAGCCATCTCAACATCATACATCTTGTCGCTCGTTGCACTTCCAGATGCAACTGCATTGAAGGCAGTATGGTCATTTCCCCCAGAGTCTGAACTATCAGTTGATCTACTCTCCATAGCTAACATTGTTGCTGTTGCATTCGCATTCTGTGAAGAAGAAGAAGCTGTTCCGCCAGGCACTTCTTGGAGAGGTTGATTGTTATTGGTGGTGAGATTTTTGGTGTCAATGTTCAGCATTGTTCCTGGTGGTCGTCGATCGAACGCCCGAGCACATCCTGTGGTCACGTAGACTCTGCACAAGCTGAACTCATGCTTCAACTGTACGAAGTTAATTGCCAGCAAAATATGAGTACATAACCACATGAGCCTATATTTACTACTATATGACCACAATTAGCCAGCTAGTATTTCCTCTATCGTAAAAAATTTTCAAAACAAGAAAATAAAAAAAGACAGAAAGAAAAGGACCATCATAGCTTTCTAGGACAACAAATGAGAGTCACTCATTTAGCATGTTTGATTAATTGGTCTTTTGTAATAGTTAGCTTTTTGTCCTAAGAAAGATATTTTGCTTGCAAAAAGATGATTTGAGTAGTTTCTTTTAGTTGGTATTTTAATTTGAGAACTAAATTTTTATCTCACATCGTTTTAAGAAATAGTTAAGGTTATCAAGTTTTTTTTTTTTTTTGAAACAACAAATGCAGTACTAATATAAATAATTAACAATTAATGCAATCAATTAACATCTAATTGTTACGTAGAACTGATTGATCAATTGCCAAATATGGTAATTTCTTGAAAAACATTACAATTTTTTATAGGACAAAAGAAGAAAATGTTAGAACGCATGATGAAAACTTACATGCGTATTCATGAACTTTTAACCAGCAATTAAACCATTTTCTGGAGGCATGAATTACTAGACATGCTTTGATGGTATTACTATCTCACATCTCTGCAGGGATTTTTTTTTGGGTTTTTTTGGGTCGAGTGGTCCATCCAAAAAGCATACAGTTATTGAAGAGAATTAGAAGGGTTTAAATAACACATACAGTTACGTTTGGGATAGTAGAGCTCGAGGATGATGAGGCATTATTATTAGCAGTAATATTATCATCTTGCTTGATGGCCTTGTATTCATTCATCTTCCACTTGGTTTTCTTGCCATTAGGAGCTTTGCCCTTGTAGAAGACCATGGTTTTCCTCACACCTATCACTTTGTTGTCACTCTCGGAGGAGCTCGAGTAAACATAGCAAGGTGAGCCGGTGGCCTTCCAGTACCCGGTGGCTGTAGTCCTGTTCGGCCTCCCTCCTCGAAATTCTCTCTCCTGTTGTGGCATGAAGAAGAACCATTGCTCCTTTTCCTCTTTGCATGGCTCACCTGCTAGTCCTATAAGTATACATATACATTAAAAAAGGTGATCGCTAGAGTATAAACCTGTTTCTGGGCCTTCAACCATTAGTTTAAACTTTTGGTTGAGTTGGTCTTTGAACATGCAGGTATCAGAGCCTGTCTAAGTGAGAAGTTTCGAGTTCAAATATCAGCCATTCCCATGTTTGTGCAAGGTATGGAGGGGCATTTTCACCATCCACGCTTCAAGTCCAAAGAGCATTTGCATAAAGGGTCGTACTAGAGTATAAACTTATTCATGGGCATTCAACCATTAATTAACTTAAGCTTTTGGTTGAGTTAATTGGTCTTTGAACGGTGATCAATTTATTGACAATGAAATATAATTGTGTAATAGACATTAACTATATTGCAAAATGATAAGTGTCTTGCTGCAAGACGCTTCATAAGTGTCTTATTCTGATTAAAAAAATCATACTATTATGTTTTTAAATTGAAAAAAATGGTAGGATCGAATCATGGAAGCATATTACAGCTTATAAATTGTATAAAATCATCTTTTTATTCATAATTTGTCACATTTTAAAAATACACGTATCATATGTACTCGCAGATGAGGTTAATGCAATTAGGGTATCATTTAATACTTTATCGACGTAGTGGACGAATATTTAAGGTTAGCAATTCATAACTAAGTATAATCATCGAAAAATTTGTGATTTTAAATTATAAAATATGTTAATTTATGATAAAACAAGACATTTAAGAGTGTCTTGCAACAAGACAATTATCACTACTCTAACTATATTATATCTATATGTATATATACACATATATGTGTGTGGATATATACATACAAAGAGAGAGAGAGAGAAACTTCATAGGTGGCCACTGACTAGAGTTTTGTTTTTTTCTCCTTGGTGAAGATCTGAATGAATATTTTTGTTTGTAATTAACTTTTGCATTGTGACAGGAAATATATTTTGTAATTTATAAATTTGTGAGATCGATTCACTTTAAGGTTTTGCCCTTGAAGTAATTATCAAAAAACGAAAGGGAGAAACTTCATCAAATACATGATGAGGCTCCCACATATCACGTAACAGGTTAAGGTCAAGTATAACAGGGTATAGCTAACCCTACCACGTTGCCAATGGCCCAATTCTTACGTATGGCACCCCCGATCTCAAATTTGATGCCAAAGTATATGATTCATACACGTATGTTTATATAATTCGTACGTGTAAATTAGGACTTGTTTCATACTAACAATTGTTCATTCGATGCTATGTTTATATACAATTCATATAAGTAAATCAGGATTATGTTGGAGTAGGAAGGGAGTTGTCGCCTTACACGGATAAAATAAGAGGTATTGAATATGCGTGAATATATATGAACCACTCTTTGCCAACTAGTTGTGAAATAAAACTCCATGGAGTTTCTATGTGTTGCCACTTGTGATCCAACCAGCTCGGTTCGATCAACAGCCCGCCACATATTTTGACAAGTCCATATTAGTGCTAATTAATGTATTAATTGGTCTTTTACTGCAGAAGAAGCTTGGGGGGGGGGGGGGGGGGGGGGGGGGGGCGGGGTTGTTATGAACCTGGAAGTTGAGAGGGCTCAAACTTGTAGATGTCGATGGAGGGGATAACGCGGTCAAGATCAGGCCGATGGCCATGGAGCTTGTTGTATAGATAGAAGGTGATGAGCTCTTCTTCTGTTGGGTAGAACCGAAACCCGGGTGGAAGAACTTGCTCCTGCTCCATTTTAATGGGCCTGTATTTGATTTCTTTGCTTCTTCTTTCCAGGGAGGAGGGCTAGGGTTTCCTTATATAAAAGTCTGGTTGACTGACTTTCTAAGTAAATAAGTCAAGTTAATTAAATAGAGATCCTCTAAGCACTAACGGTGAAACTTCCAGGCACGCGGATATATAGATACAGGAAAGAGAAAAAAAGAGGAGTCCACGTTGCCCCCTGTCTTAACATTTTTTTTTTTTTTTTTGTGGTCCAAATATTAACATTCATTATACTCCCACCCTTTTTTGTGGGACATAATATCGTAATCAAGTCTTCTTTGAATTAGTCAGCCTTCTTGTCTATGCATGGTTACATTTAATTTATTTATGTCCAAAATTTGGGAAGTTAAAAAAGACAAGTTTAAACTATTTTTTTAGCTTGGATTGTACGGATGAAAGTAAAATATCTCTATAAATTTCTTCTACTCCATTTCTTTGGAATAGTAGATAGTTTACGGTTTTTAAATTTAGGGTCAATCAAAATTAGCACTACAAGGATGAAGTAAATATTTTGATGGATTTTTTTGACAGGATTTTAATCCGTCAAAACGTGTAAATGTCTCTCTAAATTTCTTCTCCATTATTTTGCAATTCTAAGATAAAACTGTTATATCAGACCCCCCACACTCCACATGGTAACGAGATTTTTGGATATCGAATATTGGATTTGGATTTAGATTTGGTGCACGACACCTAGCTTGGCTCTCTATCCTGACACCCGGATACCCATTCATGCATGATGCATATACATAGTAGTAGCTAGTTATTTGGTAGATTTGATTCAGGTTGTGCTGATTTGAATTTAAACCTGAATTAAGTTAACCTTATTTATATGTTTTATTAGGTGTACCTAAAAACTATTTCAATTAAAAGTTTAACATACTACTTCACGCCAATGTCATTTGAGTCTAAAGTGTAAATATTGCAAAGGGTTCCCTCTTTATCTTATGCAACAATATAACATTGGGCCGGGGTTGTTGAAATTTAAACCGGATACCTGTCAATAAAAATGTGATAATATCATTTTTAAAAACTATATCAACAAATTGGTTGCTGAAAACTCAACAAAAAATTAATTGTGTATAAATAAATTTTTGTTAGGTCTAAGTTGGTCTCAGCTTGGAGTTGTAAGCCCTAAACCAAATTTTGTGTACTCTAAGAAATGAATATGAAAAATAATAAAGAATTTAAAGAATTTAATATACACTAATTTGTGATATGGACCTCTTTTTGTGACGTGAACCTCTTTTTGGGGATTTTTGCAATCACTAATATTTGTTCCTATGCTTTCTTCTTTTTCTTTTGTGTGTGTATTTTAGGGGGAAGTTTTTGAATTCTCATTGGCGATTTTTGTGAAAAGGTCATATAAATCCCTGAGAAAGCTATATAGCAATTGACTAGCAGGTCTCAATGAAGGAAAATAACTGATCTTATGGAAGGTTGTTTACTGCCACCAAAGGGGCTGGAGTTGAACAGAAACTGAAGTACCTTCTTAACTTTGGTTTTGGCTAACGAAGCTGCCACCCACTAAGATTCCTTTCAATCAAGAAGTTGTACCTTCATAAGTCATGGCAAAAGATTACCTCCACAAACAAGATTTCTTACAGTCGAGGCTAGACATGCATTTTGAAGTTAGATTCAAACTGTAACAGTCTTAACTCAAAATTGCTTCGTCCAGAATTCTTCCACTGAGAGTTCCTTCGGCAACATTTGGCCCGCATCTTGCCCTGTATGTTTATATGAATGTTTTTTGCATTGCATTTGTAAAGGCTTTAGCAAGGACCTGGTATACTGCTTTGTGTTGTTTCCCCCTTTTTCTAAAGTTGGTTTGGTGGTGCAGAAGAGGGATCAAACCCCAATAGTATATTGCTCTATGTGGCTGAAAGTTTGTACATCTGAAGAATCGTCTTTGATGGTCTAATGCTTGTACTCTTCTCTTGTCCATCATTTCTTTATTTGGCCAGGACGAATCCCATTCTCATAATTGGAGGATATTCACATGCGTTTCATGAAAAACTACGGCAGGATAGCTCAGCATGCTCCTGCGTATGCTATGAATGATGAGTTCTCTAGAATTTTGTATCAGCAAATGGAGTTCTATTCCAGCAGTCCCTCAGCGGATACTATCAATCGAGTCAGAGGGGAAGTTAATGAAGTGAGTTTCTTCTACTATTTGTTTTGTCTTGTCATTCTTTGTCATCGTTATCATTTCATTATTTAAGCAGGGCTGCTTCCTCAGTGTGATGTGCGTATAGAATTCTTCCTTGTCATGCTTTCAAATGAAAACCAGCTATGCTGTTGCTGGTTGCTGCTCGTGTGATAGGCTGCCTGCTCCTAGTGGTGAACCTATTTGGTTTGCAAATTTTCTTTCAATCGACTAACATAACCCTCATTTTATTGACTAATATAAACCCTTCTTTTATGATCCTGCATTGATCTTTGGTATTCAGGGGCTTGTCAACCCCAGGCCATGGTGTTAATGCTATGTCCTTACTGATTACAATACCATTTCTGTATGGTTGTTCATGGAAGTCAATAAAGACGTGTAATTTTTAGAGGTGGTTGAGACCTTTTAGTAATCCCTAAAACTCTTGGCAAAATCGTGAAATTAGCCTTGACATTCCGATAGAATGTATAGAAATTTCATAGAATCTGAGAGGAACATAGCCA
The DNA here is from genome assembly GCA_029747015.1 of Carnegiea gigantea. Classification (NCBI taxonomy): domain Eukaryota; kingdom Viridiplantae; phylum Streptophyta; class Magnoliopsida; order Caryophyllales; family Cactaceae; genus Carnegiea; species Carnegiea gigantea. The sequence continues at coordinate 44,125 of JAKOGI010002894.1, forward strand.
AAATCTATTTTTGGCAAGAAGCTCAAATTTTTTGTTCTGTCAACTGCTTTACAATCCTGGTAAGGCCTAACTGTTATCGCAGGATATGGCTGACTTGCTTGCTTGTTGTGCTCCTCTACATCATAATTGCCGCTTGTTGTGGAGGCATCACTCTTTCGAGCTGCAGATCTCAATAAGCAACTCCAGGTCATTATTTCTTTCGTTGACGGACTCTTGTGGAGCCATTTGTCTGTTCATCTCAGAGAAGCTGATGAATGATCCTGTATGGTCTTATTGTGAAGGTGTCTTTGGACAATCAATCTCCATGGTGCCACTTTCATCACACTCTGTAAGTTCAATGTACAGCATGATCAATGTCATTTTGTTATGAGTGTCTACATATGGACTGAATTTTGTGCAGTTAATATAGAATTCTGTAAGAATTAGTGAACATAATTCGTTTTTTTTTGGGGGATTCATTGAGTACGTAAAATTTCATAAGGATTAGCAACAATAATTTCCTTTTATAAACATGGATCTTTCTGTTATGTTGGATTTGTATCGTCTTGTGAAAAGGGTTACGTTGGGGTATTGGTGACAGTGAAACTGGCCACAAAGACTGACGTTGGCATCATTCGATTGGATTAGTGCACTATTGCAAGCACTTTCATAAATATGTTGTTGTTTGTGTGTCTCCTTGGAATTAGAGCTGGGTAACATGTCGATTCGGATCAACCCATTTAATAAACGGGTCAATTTCGTGTCAACCTTGAAAATAGTTTAGATTTACTTGAAATTGAAAAATAACATGTTTTGAAGCTAAAGGGTCAAATTGTGTCGACTTTGGGTCGAAATCGGTTTAGTTCGTGTCAGGTTCGTGTTTCCCTCAATAATTTCAGGTCGGGTTCGGATCGGGTTATCGTGTTGGGTCATGTTTTCCCAACTCAATTTTGGAGACATTACAAATTGTTGGGTACAAGCACTTTTCTTTACTTCTCAGGTATTTTATTATGTGCACAACAAAGATAAACATAAGTTAAAAGCAAACTCCAAATCTTTTTAGGCTAGTGAGCCCCATATCCGGTCTTTGTCTCGGGCGCACATAGATAGGAGTATCTCTCTCTGTTTTTGTTTTTGGTTTTTGTTTTTGTTTTTATTTATTGATTGCAACTCAAGTGGGTCTTGACACATAGGGAATTTGCTCCTTCAAGATCAAATTGATAGGTGGGGGACCATGATCCCCTCAAAAATCTCCAACCTCTACGCTTAAGAGTTAGGGAAGCTTGCCATAAACTAAAGTTGGTAAATTCTAACCCGATCCGATAATCCGACACGAACCCGACCCGAAGTTATTGAAAGAAACACAAATCCGACCCAAAGTTACTGAGAGAGACACGAACCCGATTTGACCATTTAGTGTGAAAATATGTTATTTACCAATTTTCAACAATTCTAAGTTATTTTTAAGGCTGATCCGAAATTGGCCCGCGTATTAAATGCGCCGATCCAACCTGACCCGTTTCCCAACTCTATCATAAACTCTGACTTTGAGTGTTGATTTTTTAGGGATGTGGATTAAAGGTCTGCCTATATTTCTCTAGGATTCATGGTGGTCGTCATACCCTTATCAAACTCTTGTTTAGTTAGTTATGGTCAATAAGTGAGCCGATGCCTAAATTTAATCAAGTTCGATCAAACTTAACAGGTCCATTGTCGTGGTCAATTCGCCTCATCTAATTATGTCAACACACCTAAAATTCGACTGGGATTTGTCATTTGTGATTGTGACTATGAAATTCTTTAGCTTGGCACAACCGCACAACAGTCCTCAAGACCAGTCAATGAAACCACAGCTGAGCAAACTACAATTTAATTTAACTATGTCAATTTCGTTTCCACAATTGCTCCTCCATTCAGTTCAAAATAGTAAATCTTTAAGATTGAGTTAGTTCAATCTATAATAAATCCTTAAGATTGAGTTAGTTCGATCTAATTGACAGATATCATGAATTTATCTTATATTCATTATCTCCCTATTTGTCTAAGTGAAAAGCCATAGTTTGTGCCACACTGTCAATTGCAAGAAATTGAGTTGCATATAGTGGCGAACTCAAGAATTTGAGAAAGGAAGGCCGGAAATAAGTTGGTGGTTGTGCCTGAGTGACATCGTTTCCACCTTCTTCATTCTATAGTTAGTTTTCGAATTTAGAATTTGAAAAGAATGATGATTCCTTAACTATATTTTTGAAATATCTATGCATTTTGAGTTAGAATTCCAATTTACCCACAAATTAAACAACTTTAGAATTAAAATTGACAAATTAACTTCACCAAGTATAACTAAAAAAGCAAACTAACCTCAACCTAAAGGATTGAGTAACAAATTGAACTATTGAGGTCAATTAAAATGTCATCTTTTTGAAATATCTATATATTTTCATCTAAAATTGACATTAAACCTACAAATCAAACAACTTTAGAATTAAATTGGCAAATTAAACTCATAAATTAAACTAAAAAATTAAATTAATCTACAAATTAAATACTTAAATAACAAATTGAAGTCAATTAACGCACTACACTAGATCTAGTAAACTTTGAACTTCAAATTTGGAGAGATGATAAACCCCATGACCGCTGAAACCACACAGATAGCTCAGGCTCACTGGCTCACAGCTGACCTCTGATCTCGCGGTAGCAACAGAGATGACAGAGAGGGGTGGACGCTAGTGCCACAGTGCAAGACAGGCAAATAGTAATAGAATGGAGAGACACTAAGTGATTGAGAAAGAGAGGGTTAGGGTTTGGACATGTCGAGATACCAATTTCTGCCTTAGTAGGTGTGTAGAACATAAGTCAAAAGACCACCATTTTATTTATTTTAACTTGTGTCATTCAACTTTGCCATATGTTTTTTTTTTTTTTGGGTTGGAGAGGTGTGTGTTACGTTAAAAATACCGCAAGTGCACAGTGCCAGTTGTATCTAACAACGATAAGTACGGGTCATATTCCATAGGGAACTTGCTTCTAACTACTAGAACTAATTTAACTATTCAAGCTAGGCAATCACAGTTGGAGTTTTGGAATTAAACTAAGGGAAAATTTAACGACTAACTAATGAAATAAACAGCAGAAAGGAAAGCACTTAGTTTAGAATTAATAGCACGACTATGCCGGTGAATCGATCATTAACCTCACCAAACAAACCTAAGCATGCATTACGAGTAGATAGATTGTCAGTTAAACCTATCTCCTCCCTCTCTCAAGGGTCGAAGACTAATCCTACAACTATAGTCACCTATTCTCATGGGACTAAAAGTCAAAGGATTACAAGATTTACAATCTCAAATCTCAATTGGAATCTTAATTATTTTCATATTAAAACTCTAATTGTCTACTAAGCTGCACGAAGTAAAGATTTCATCTCTCAACGCTTCCCTAAACTCTAGGAAAAATGAATGAAAACTCTTTCAAGCATTTCATCGAGCATGTGCCGTGCATAGTAAAAATCGCAAGCAAACAAGAGGAAAGTAAGGGTTGAGGCTAATCCATGATTCAACAACAAATAGACGGCATTAATCCCAACCCAAGTTGGGAGATTTAGCCTACAATCATCTTTCCAACAACAAACACAACATCCAATTTAACTGCTATGACAAACTTCAAAACAACCAAGAACAAGAGAGGAGAGAGAACTAAGAACCTGAAATTGATTGAATGAATTCAAAGGAGCATAAACTTCAATCCAATAGTAAAATCCAAAAATAAAAACTCTTTAATGAAAGTTAGAAATCGCCTAGAAAAGTTTTGGGAAGAGAAAAACTGAAGCTAAAACTGAATGCGACCTAAAACAGCCCCGAAGAAAATTTAAGTCGCGATGCGGAAATGGGGGTGGCATGGTGGCACCGTGCCAAAATTCTGACAGAACCGGCCCAGAACGCACGAAGCAGCACGGCGCGCCACATGGCACGGCCAGACCGTGCCACTTGGTTGGCCGCTTGTGCTCGGTCGGTTGTTGTGGCCCGGCTGGTTATCGTCATTTCGGTTCGTCAGGATTTCCGTGCGACACTTTTTCGCGGTTTAACTTGCCTCCTTGGCACTTCTTTCTGCTAAATGTTGTTCATCTTTCCGTTTTTTCAATAAAGTATCTGAAAATATCGAAAGATGTTATATGAGTAAAAAGTACGCTAAAGGAGGCCGATTGGACTCCTCTTTAACACGATCGAACGTGAAAACGCGGGAGAAAATGAGTCAAATAGGGGGCTAAAAATGGGACTAAATAGAGGTTCATCACGCCCCTATTCTTATCTCTTGCTTGTCCCCAAGCAAGACTACGCTATGAAAGATCAGGGAGGATGGTAAACCTCTCAACACACCCTCTTCAGACAAGGGACGAATACTCAATAATCTAAGTTAAACTATGCATTAGAGATGGCCAAGTCAAAGCGTGAAACAATTTAAATATAGCACGCACACTTCCTTCCATGAATCCCAATACCTAAATGCAATGCATTAAATGCCCTAGTATCGAAGCACATAACAAGACAAGACCTTTCTTGATGAGTGGTGAGTAAGCAGGACTGGTAGAACCTCACTTTAGAACAAATTAGAATACTCCCCTCAATGTGTTTAGAATATGTAACAAGTGTGCACTCAATGCTCTACCCAATCAAGCAACTACCTTAAGTTTGGTAGAGTTCTCAATTCTCCACCGCCTAATGCAAAGTACAATGTGTAAATCATGAAGACTTGTGAACGGATGTAATGGGGTCAAAGGTAAAGGATGAGAAGTGGAATAAATTTGGGAAGAGTGGAGCCAATAGCCAAAAGACTAGGGCGCAAAAAACACTTCCACAACTAATATCGGAACAATAACTTCACACCACAATTGAAAATTCGGGCAACAAACCCCATAAAAAACCTTAACGGAGGAATTTAGCAATCTCATTGTCACACTCCTATGCCAAACACCTTATTCACAACTTTTCTATTTTTTTCTTTCCCCCTTTTTTCCTTCTCCATTTTTCTTTTCTTTTCCTTTGCTTCCTCCTTTTTCATTCATTTCTATTTCTTCTCTTTGAAAGGAGAAGGACATGTGAATGGCATGGGGAACACAAACTTGAATCACGAATCCCCCCAAACAAGAAACTAATAAAGTACCCAAGGTGAGCTAACCTTCGAAGCAAACCCAACTCAATATGAAAGTGTCGCTCCACTAGACCATGACAAGGATATGGAGAATATCGATAGGCCAAGCGTGTAGTGTGTAGGGGGCAACAACAAAGACAAGGGAAAAGGCACAAAGGGCTAGCAAAGTGGATAGTACATAATAATGTGTGGCTTTTTGGCTCATGTGGCTAAATAGAACAAAAATTGTCTCAATCATATTGACACATGCACATGCAAAATGCGAGTTCAAAGAGAATGAGACCAAGTTCTAGAGATGCAATCCTGGATGAGTCACACATGAAGGAAAGTACGAGACTATATGTAAAGAATAGTCATCAGGCTCAAAGTTTCACAGGTAAGTCTACCACAGTCTAACAACTTACTTCAAAGTATATCCCACTTATTGAGGTCAATCCAGCGAAATCACATGAATCTCAAGGGCAATATGACATACAGTATAGGGTAGGGGAAATACGAATGGCAATGTTAGAGCGAAATTCACAAAAGTTCACACTATAACAGGTCACACTTCAACACACAACTCAACCAGATCAATCAATCATCACCCCTTGTGTTCTCTTCATAAGAGGGGTTTTCGCACACATTTATTTAAAAAACAATAAATCTAACTAAGAAAGCGGTAAAAGATATAAGGGGAAACGAAGAGAATGGCAAGAAGTAGTACCTGAAAATCTTAAGAACGCCCAGTTCGATCACTTTTCCTTTTGAGATGCAAAATCTAAACTATATGCTCTAAACTACATGCTCTAATAAACGAAAAATGTAAGAACAATTCTAGTGAAGCTATATGAGGTCCTGTCTATATGATGCGAATGCAAGTGATGTCAACCGACCCAACCCTAGGATCCGCGATTTCACCCAAAGAGCGATAAGCTCACCCCCTATACTTGAGATTTTCATTGTCCTCAATGAAAAAGATGCAGAAAAAGAGTAAGGGAAGGGGTAATGCAAGGATCGAAGGGGGAAAGGGGGAGGGAAAATGGCGGGGTGACACACTAGGTTTTTGTTTTCTTTTTTTTTTTTGAATGCGATAAATGCCTTGGGTTGCCTCCCAAGAAGCGCTTGTTTAAGGTCCTTAGCTTGACCTTTACCTCTAAATACTAAATGGTAACGATGTGGGAGGTAGCCTGGGGTGGGTGTAGAAATGTAAAGTAGGATCCACTACCTCCCCAGGATAAGCAGAAGCGGTTGCGAAACGAATGGGGATGGCCGCAGAAACAGCAGAAGAACCTTTAAACAGCATGTGGGGTCCCTCACTCCCATCAAATACATCAACCCTAGTAATAGCATCGAAGGGAGAAATGGGGATAGGCGCCTCAGAAAGGGAGGGAAGGGCAGGCGCTAAAGGCGGTGTGGAGGGAAGGAAACTAAAGCCCACCCTCTTCCCACACAGTTGGAAGGATATAATGCCTGCCTGAACATCGATCACGGCCCCAGCAGTCGCAAGAAATGGGCGACCTAAGATGAGTGGGGCTAGAAAGTCCTCATCTATGTCAAGAATGATGAAATCACAGGGGATGAGGAACTTGCCCACCTGGATCGGGACATCCTCCAGAATACCGACAGGCTGCCTAATGGAGCAGTCTGCTAACTGAATAGTCATACTGGTGGGCGTGAGATCCCGTAGTTGCAGCTTCTTGCACAGAGAGAGCGGCATGAGGCTCATGCTGGCGCCCAGATCACAGAGGGCTCTCTCAATCTGCGTATCCCCTATGCAGCATAGGATAGAGAAACTGCCAGGATCCTGCAGTTTCGATGGCGATCGCCTCTGTAAGAGCGAGTTGTAGGATTAGCTAATGGGGGCCACTGAAACTTTCTCAGGTTTTCACTTCTTGGACAGGAGCTCTCTCAAAAACTTCAAGTGGCCAGGTGCGTCCTTGAAAATCTCCAGGAAGGGGCTACTGATATAGATTCGGCGTAGAGCCTCCAGGAATCGCGCGAATCAAGGTTCGAGCTGAGATAACTTGGACCATGCCACTCGTTGGGGGAAAGGCACTGGGGGCTGGTAAGTGTGAGCGGGAGGTGAAGGTCTAGGCTCCCCAGCAGAACTCAGATTCTTTGCTGTCTTCTTCCCCTCTGTTCCCACAGAATCAGGAACTGGAACTACCTCTTGGAGAACCATCACGGAGCTCTCCTCTGACCCCTCTCTCATGGTGGAGATAGCATTGACGTAACTCCGGGGGTTAGTCTCGGGCTGGCCTTAAAGATGCCTCTGAGGCCGAGACAGGTGGCTCACCTGTTGGGCGATTTGGGTGTCTATCGTCTTCTGATGGGCAGCCATAGCATCGACCCTGGAGGTCAGTAGGTTGATTGACTCACTAAGAGTCTCATTGGTCTTACTTTGAGTCGCTATGAAGCGCTCCCTGAGGCTCTCTAGGTGAGATGTAGGTTTAGGAGGTGGAGGGGGTGGATTGTAGGGAGCTCTGTTGTAGAAACCAGGTGGCTGGATAGAACTCTGAGGGTGAGGGTTGGAATTTGTGTAGAGAGGATTTGGATGACTCTTCCAACCCTGGCTATAGGTGGGAGGGTAAGGGTTATTTTATGGTGGTGGGTTGTAGTTATGGAACGCGTTGACGTGTTCAATGCTAGGAGGAGCATTGTAACACTTAACGGAGGTATGTTCCTATACACCACATGTCTCACAGTATGCATAGGCCCCCATTGATGGCCCCACAGAAGTGACTGATGGGGTAGCCACTTTGTCCAGGCGCTGTGCGAGGGCATCCACCTTGCTTGCTAAGAGCGTCACAGCATCCACCTCATGTCTGCCATCGCCCCTCCTGAGGGTGGCTCTTTCGTTCGACCAGTGATAATTGTTGGAGGTCATCTCTTCCACCAATGTCTTTGCTGCTTCAATAGACTTTCCCGTGAGAGCACCCCCTGCTGCGGCATCGACAGAAATCTTCACTGACCACTCCAACCCATTGTAGAAGGCTTGGATTAGGAGCCAGTCAGGAACTTCGTGGTGGGGGCATTACCGCCGGAGGTCTTTAAACCTCTCCCAGGCCTCGCACAGGGATTCTCCATCCTGCTGAGTGAAGGAGGTGATGTCTATCCTCAACTTGGCAGTTTTGTCAGGTGGGAAGTATTTACTGAGGAAAGCCTTCGAGAGATCCTTCCAGGTGGTAAACGAGTTGGGCTCCTCGTTCTGCAGCCAATCACCAGCTCTATCCCTTAGTGAGAATGGGAAGAACCTAAGTCGAATCGCATCGGTGGTCACCCCGTTGAGTTTGATGATGTCACACTACGCGAAGAATTTGCGAAGGTGTATGTTGGGGTTGTCTGAGGGGTGGCCACCAAACTGGTCCCGCTCCATGAAGGTAATGAGCGTGGGACTGAGTTCGAAGTTGTTGGCTTCGACTATCAGGTTCACAATAGACGATGCGATCCCCGACGCTTGTGGCAGGGCATAGTCGCGCAACACCCTCTGTTCTTGCCCTGCCATCGCTACTTCTATTCTCTTCCTCCTTCTCACTTCTCCGCTATGCCGGTGTGCTGCTGCTGCTTCTATCTCAGGGTCCAATGGGATAAGGTCTTGATCCCCTTGACTCCTCCTGCGCATACAAAAGCATACACTACCACAGCGTAAACACTTTCAAGCAAGAATAAGGGAGAATAAGAAGGTGCAAAAAGAAAAAGAAAAGCCTAGTCTAGAGTGCACAAACCGGTTCTAATATTGAAAGGCGCAAGTTCCCCGGCAACGGCGCCAAAAACTTGTTGAGTTAAAAATACTGCAAGTGCACGGTACCAGTTGTAGCTAGCAACGGCAAGTACGGGTCGTATTCCACAGGGAACTTGCTTCTAACTACTAGAAATAATTTAACTACTCAAGCTAGGCAATCACAGTTGGAGTTTTGGAATTAAACTAAGGGAAAATTTAACGACTAACTAATGAAATAAACAGCAGAAAGGAAAGCACTTAGTTTAGAATTAATAGCACGACTATGCCGTTGAATCGATCATTAGCCTCACCAAACAAACCTAAGTATGCATTACGAGTGGATAGATTGTCAGTTAAGCCTATCTCCTCCCTCTCTCAAGGGTCAAAGACTAATCCTATAACTATAGTCACCTATTCTCATGGGACTAAAAATCGAAAGATTACAAGATTTACAATCTCAAATCTCAATTGGAATCTTAATTATTTTCATATTAAAACTCTAATTGTCTACTAAGCCGCACGAAGTAAAGATTTCATCTCTCAACGCTCCCCTAAACTCTAGTAAAAATGGATGAAAATTCTTTCAAGCATTTCATCGAGCATGTGACATGCATAGTAAAAATCGCAAGCAAACAAGAGGAAACTAAGGGTTGAGGCTAATCCATGATTTAACAACAAATAGACGGCATTAATCCCAACCCAAGTTGGGAGATTTAGCCTACAATCATCTTTCCAACAACAAACACAACATTCAATTTAACTACCATGACAAACTTCAAAACAACCAAGAACAAGAGAGGAGAGAGAACTAAGAACCTGAAATTGATTGAATGAATTCAAAGGAGCATAAACTTCAATCCAATAGCAATATCCAAAGTGAAAATAAAAACTCTCTAATGAAACCTAAAAATCACCTAGAAATGTTTTGGGAAGAGAAAAACTGAAGCTAAAATTGAATGCGACCTAAAACAACCCCGAAGAAAATTTAAGTCGCGACGTGGAAACGGGGGTGGCATGGTTGTGCCTCGAGGCACGGTGGCACCGTGCCAAAATTCTGACAGAACCGGCCTAGAGCTGCACGAAGCAGCACGACATGCCACATGGCACGGCCAAGCCGTGCCACTTGGTTTGCCCCTTGTGCTCGGTCGGTTGTCGTGGCCCGGTTGGTTTTCGTCGTTTCGGTTCGTCGGGACTTCTGTGCGACGCTTTTTCGCGGTTTAACTCGCCTCATTGGCACTTCTTTCTGCTAAATGTTGTTCATCTTTCCGTTTCTTCAATAAAGTTCTTGAAAATATCGAAAGATGTTATATGAGTAAAAAGTACGCAAAAGGAGGCCGATTTGACTCTTCCTTAATATGATCGAACATGAAAACGCGGGAGAAAATGAGTCAAATAGGGGGCTAAAATGGGACCAAATAGAGGTTCATCAGTGTGCCAATTGACTCATTTGACAACACGCTCCCACCATTGTAATTGCATACAGTTTTCAACATTAGAACATAAAACGTTTAAGCCTCAATCATTCCATCACATTGTGGGGACATAAAAGTTAAAAACTATTAAAAAAAAAAACACCTTCAAACACATGCTTAATAGTTAATGCATCCTTTTAATCCCATTTCTTGTTCACTTTATACATCCAAAGGTCTACTCTAGTGTGCGAGAATATGCAAACAAGCAACGATTGTTGACTGTGTAAAAGGAGATCTCAACCCCCAAATCACAAACAATTAATGTATTTGAGTTGTGTATGAATTTCCAGGCCATCAAAGAAAAATGGAACCATGCCTAATGACATGTATTAGTGGAATAAAAATTTTTCTTCAGGGAATAAAAACTTCATTTTAAAACTAAAAAGACTATTTGTTTTACAGTTAAAACTAACGGTTAGAAATTAGAAGTGGTTAGGAGTAGTATGAAGTGGATAATAGTCATTAGGAGCATTTTGACCCTAAAATTATATATGTGAGTAGCAGTTAGGAGCAACATGGAGCGGTTAGCTGGCCGGTTAGAAGCGATTAGAAACATTTGGAAGTAGTTAATAGTTACAAAACTCCAGTATTAATTTTCACTAGTCTCCGTGTTAAAAAATAAAGAGGTTGTGCCAAGTATCCTGAAACTATATGAGATAAGTCATGTGACAAGGGTTCTATGAATCTAATATGCATTTTCATTTACTTGAATGTCATTATCTTTGGGTTAGTCTTGGAGTACTTTTCAAAGTTGCTAACTAATACAACGAATCTTATTTATTTTTTGAAATTAATCTATCAATTCATGGAGTGATTTGGAGTCACAATGCGTTGATTATTAACAAACAAACATATGCATGCATATATACACATTCCCAAATTATTGCTTAGTTTCCACATTTAAATTTAATCTGATTTTGTTGCGCCACCCATCCACATTTAGTTTAGGGTCCTATCTATGCTCTATTTCTTCTTATAAAGACATAAACTAAGATAGACATGACCAAAAGTAATTGATAATTGAAAAATTGTTGAAACCATATGTTTAATATATCTAAATATTCAATAATTATGATTACTTAACAATAGTGAACTTTTTAGCATTCATTGGCATAGTTGATGAGTACAAATGACATTCTAATTAGATCGACCTTATCTGCAAGTACGTATGATCGATAATATACAATCTAAGAAATGATGGTAGGATCATAACATGATTTTACAACTCTATTCATCGGTGCACGTATGATTCTTTTTTTTGGGTACAGAGCTCTATGTATCATCCTACACCTAATTATTTTTTTGTCTATGATAGTCCACTGTGCTGGAGTCAAACTAATTCTTCACCTATATAATGTAGAACTCTTCCATCACAAACTTTGTCTGATTGCAAGAATTGTACATGAGATGTCATTTAATGAAAACAAGTGTCAGACTATTTAAAGAAACTGATGTTAGTTTTGATCAATATAAGTCTTTGAATTTTTTTTTTTCCTAAAGATTCATCTAAATACCAAGATAATTCTTTATAGTTTTCGCTATTCAAAAGAAATGGTGAACTCTTATGATTCTTAATATGATTTTTAACTACAATTTCAAGTCTAAGGACCCATAATTGTCTAGTTGAGATTCGTTGACTAGATACAAGCAATCCTCACACATTTTTCCTAATAATAATTTAGATTTACGTAAGTTCTACCTACAATAACTATCGAAACATATTATGAGGGCCAAAACAATATACATATAAACAACCTACAATAACCAATGAAGTCTTACCTAGCGGTGAAGACTGAGGTACTAGGTGCATTAGGTCCCAGGTTTGATTTCCGCCTCCTTCATCGTATTATAGTTATACTGCATGTATTGTCATTTGTGGCTCATATAGGCCAAAAATAAACAACCTACAATAGACACTCGCCCATATTTGGTTCAGGGTCAACTTGCATATACAGCACCAATTTGGGATACAATGTGCATTTTATCAGTTAGCTAGGTGAAATTACTTGGTGTTTTCCTTGATTTGCTTTAATATTTAGGACCATTATTTGGTGCGGTGCCTGATTAGCAAGTCTCAGTGCTTATAAATAAGACCTTATTTTAGTGATTAAGATCAAGGTAACCGAATATGTTCAATTATAGGCTCAGTTTTCCATCCCCCATTCTGTTGTAACCACATTATTTTACCCATTGTGGCTCTTCTAAATCCAAAAAGGAAAAAACACAAAAAGCCTCTTAGTTTTCAAAATCAGTACGTGTCTTAGTTGTTATTTAATCATATCGTTGCACAGACAATTCATAGTGTTCTCAAATACTATCCAAAAAAAAAGGGAAGTGAAAATCGACTCTACTATATCTACTCAGTTCTATGAACCTTGTATACATATATAAGAGTCAAATGATTGAAATTACTGAACAAACCCAGAATTTTAAAATAAATCGCAGGCATAATCATCCTGCAGGGTGGTTTTGTAATTATAGCCAGTTGAGTTGTTCCCAGTCGAGCAAGGGTTCCAAAGCCTCAGCCATCTCAACATCATACATCTTGTCGCTCGTTGCACTTCCAGATGCAACTGCATTGAAGGCAGTATGGTCATTTCCCCCAGAGTCTGAACTATCAGTTGATCTACTCTCCATAGCTAACATTGTTGCTGTTGCATTTGCATTCTGTGAAGAAGAAGAAGCTGTTCCGCCAGGCACTTCTTGGAGAGGTTGATTGTTATTGGTGGTGAGATTTTTGGTGTCAATGTTCAGCATTGTTCCTGGTGGTCGTCGATCGAACGCCCGAGCACATCCTGTGGTCACGTAGACTCTGCACAAGCTGAACTCATGCTTCAACTGTACGAAGTTAATTGCCAGCAAAATATGAGTACATAACCACATGAGCCTATATTTACTACTATATGACCACAATTAGCCAGCTAGTATTTCCTCTATCGTAAAAAATTTTCAAAACAAGAAAATAAAAAAAGACAGAAAGAAAAGGACCATCATAGCTTTCTAGGACAACAAATGAGAGTCACTCATTTAGCATGTTTGATTAATTGGTCTTTTGTAATAGTTAGCTTTTTGTCCTAAGAAAGATATTTTGCTTGCAAAAAGATGATTTGAGTAGTTTCTTTTAGTTGGTATTTTAATTTGAGAACTAAATTTTTATCTCACATCGTTTTAAGAAATAGTTAAGGTTATCAAGTTTTTTTTTTTTTTTGAAACAACAAATGCAGTACTAATATAAATAATTAACAATTAATGCAATCAATTAACATCTAATTGTTACGTAGAACTGATTGATCAATTGCCAAATATGGTAATTTCTTGAAAAACATTACAATTTTTTATAGGACAAAAGAAGAAAATGTTAGAACGCATGATGAAAACTTACATGCGTATTCATGAACTTTTAACCAGCAATTAAACCATTTTCTGGAGGCATGAATTACTAGACATGCTTTGATGGTATTACTATCTCACATCTCTGCAGGGATTTTTTTTTGGGTTTTTTTGGGTCGAGTGGTCCATCCAAAAAGCATACAGTTATTGAAGAGAATTAGAAGGGTTTAAATAACACATACAGTTACGTTTGGGATAGTAGAGCTCGAGGATGATGAGGCATTACTATTAGTAGTAATGTTATCATCTTGCTTGATGGCCTTGTATTCATTCATCTTCCACTTGGTTTTCTTGCCATTAGGAGCTTTGCCCTTGTAGAAGACCATGGTTTTCCTCACACCTATCACTTTGTTATCACTCTCGGAGGAGCTCGAGTAAACATAGCAAGGTGAGCCGGTGGCCTTCCAGTACCCGGTGGCTGTAGTCCTGTTCGGCCTCCCTCCTCGAAATTCTCTCTCTTGTTGTGGCATGAAGAAGAACCATTGCTCCTTTTCCTCTTTGCATGGCTCACCTGCTAGTCCTATAAGTATGCATATACATTGAAAAAGGTGATCGTTAGAGTATAAACCTGTTCCTGAGCCTTCAACCATTAGTTTAAGCTTTTGGTTGAGTTGGTCTTTGAACATGCAGGTATCAGAGCCTGTCTAAGTGAGAAGTTTCGAGTTCAAATATCAGCCATTCCCATGTTTGTGCAAGGTATGGAGGGGCATTTTCACCATCCACGCTTCAAGTTCAAAGAGCATTTGCATAAAGGGTCGTACTAGAGTATAAACTTATTCATGGGCATTCAACCATTAATTAACTTAAGCTTTTGGTTGAGTTAATTGGTCTTTGAACGGTGATCAATTTATTGACAATGAAATATAATTGTGTAATAGACATTAACTATATTGCAAAATAATAAGTGTCTTGCTGCAAGACGCTTCATAAGTGTCTTATTCTGATTAAAAAAATCATACTATTATGTTTTTAAATTGAAAAAAATGGTAGGATCGAATCATGGAAGCATATTATAACTTATAAATTGTATAAAATCATCTTTTTATTCATAATTTGTCACATTTTAAAAATACACGTATCATATGTACTCGCAGATGGGGTTAATGCAATTAGGGTATCATTTAATACTTTATCGACGTAGTGGACGAATATTTAAGGTTAACAATTCATAACTAAGTATAATCATCGAAAAATTTGTGATTTTAAATCATAAAATATGTTAATTTATGATAAAACAAGACATTTAAGAGTGTCTTGCAACAAGACAATTATCACTACTCTAACTATATTATATCTATATGTATATATACACATATATGTGTGTGGATATATACATACAAAGAGAGAGAGAGAAACTTCATAGGTGGCCACTGACTAGAGTTTTGTTTTTTTCTCCTTGGTGAAGATCTGAATGAATATTTTTGTTTGTAATTAACTTTTGCATTGTGACAGGAAATATATTTTGCAATTTATAAATTTGTGAGATCGATTCACTTTAAGGTTTTGCCCTTGAAGTAATTATCAAAAAACGAAAGGGAGAAACTTCATCAAATACATGATGAGGCTCCCACATATCACGTAACAGGTTAAGGTCAAGTATAACAGGGTATAGCTAACCCTACCACGTTGCCAATGGCCCAATTCTTACGTATGGCACCCCCGATCTCAAATTTGATGCCAAAGTATATGATTCATACACGTATGTTTATATAATTCGTACGTGTAAATTAGGACTTGTTTCATACTAACAATTGTTCATTCGATGCTATGTTTATATACAATTCATATAAGTAAATCAGGATTATGTTGGAGTAGGAAGGGAGTTGTCGCCTTACACGGATAAAATAAGAGGTATTGAATATGCGTGAATATATATGAACCACTCTTTGCCAACTAGTTGTGAAATAAAACTCCATGGAGTTTCTATGTGTTGCCACTTGTGATCCAACCAGCTCGGTTCGATCAACAGCCCGCCACATATTTTGACAAGTCCATATTAGTGCTAATTAATGTATTAATTGGTCTTTTACTGCAGAAGAAGCTTGGGGTTGGGGGGGGGGGGGGGGGGCGGGGTTGTTATGAACCTGGAAGTTGAGAGGGCTCAAACTTGTAGATGTCGATGGAGGGGATAACGCGGTCAAGATCAGGCCGATGGCCATGGAGCTTGTTGTATAGATAGAAGGTGATGAGCTCTTCTTCTGTTGGGTAGAACCGAAACCCGGGTGGAAGAACTTGCTCCTGCTCCATTTTAATGGGCCTGTATTTGATTTCTTTGCTTCTTCTTTCCAGGGAGGAGGGCTAGGGTTTCCTTATATAAAAGTCTGGTTGACTGACTTTCTAAGTAAATAAGTTAGGTTAAGAAGCAAAATTTTGGGTTTTATGATGGTTAATTAAATAGAGATTCTCTAAGCATTAACGTTGAAACTTCCAGGTACGCGGACATATAGATACAGGACAGAGAAAAATGAGGAGTTGACGTTGCCTCTTGTCCTACCATTCATTATACTCAAACCCTTTTTTGTGAGACATAATATCGTAATGAAGTCTTCTTTGAATTGGTCAACCTTCTTGTATATGCATAGCTAAATTTAATTTATTTATGTCCGAAATTTGGATAGTTGAAAAGGGTTGTTTTGATTTTTTTTCTTCAGCTTGGATTGTACGAATTAAAGCAAAATGTCTCTTTAAACCTCCCCTACTCTATTTTTGTAAAATAGTAGGTAATCTACGATTTTTAAATTTAAGATCAATTAGAATCAGTCTCTCTATAATTTTACAATTCATTGAAGACTCAGATCACCCTAGAGGGGGTTGAATAGGGTGATTGCAAAAACTTAAAATCAAAATCAAATGTAAATGCAGAAATTAAATAGAGATGATATGCAATGATATTTTAATGAGATTGGGCCTCAATCAAGCTTAGGTCCCTGCCTAAAGTTATCCAACTCTAGGATTCAACTCTCTATTTTTTTTATTAAGATGAACTCTCACAATCTCTCAGAGTTACCTCACTCTAAAGATCCTAAGTATTTAAATCAACCTCTTGATTTACATATGAGGGAGTGGTGACCTCACACTAACTCCTAAGTTCATTTCTTAATAAAGAATTCCTCAATACACTCACAACTTTTGATCACAATTTAATGCTTAGAGTCAATTCACAAATGTATAGCTCAATGATCTTGCAACTTGCTTGGATACTTGCTCTTGCTCATGTGGTTACTATTTATAACCTTACAAGTCGTGAGCTCAAATTGCCAAGAAGGAAGTTTCTGCCAAAATATCCTGAAATCTGATTTCAGGCTCTTGAAATATATTCTCCAGATTCTGATTTGATTTTCTTTTGTACTGAACATTCTGATTTGATCTTTCCCTTAAATCAGCCACGCTGCACATGATATCTTCCTTGCACATGATGTTAGTAATCTCTTCAAATGAGCAGCAAGATAATTCAAGTATCATTTTTGATATTACTTTACAATTTAAGCTCGTATCTTATTTAGTGAAATCTTGTCAAGATCAATTTAAATAATATTGATGCAAGGTAATCAATCCATAATTCATCTTGTATGATGTTCAAATTTGAGATTCAAAGTTGAAGTGGTTAGATCATATTTTTCAATCAAATAAAATCTTTAGATATTAGAAGATACCCACATATTTTTCTATCCATAAACAAATATTAGGATAGACAGCTTAATCCAGTCAAATCCATTAATATTATTCACTTAGATTGTATAGATAAATATCCATGGAAACTCAATATTCTATCATATCACTTCTATTAATAATCAATTAGGGCTTTTCATCCAAGACTTAAACTATTCAACTGCTAAGCCCATATATTAATTAAACATGTAACCAATTTGATGAATTGGATCAATAAGAATATTATATTTGAAACTGACAAATAATATAAATAGTCAACATAGGATTATTTCATATATAATTATTATGCACATTGTTTGTTATCATCAGAATCATTATATAACTCCTAGAGTCAACACATAAGTAAGATTACTGCATTAGACCTCCTACATCTCATCTGGTGGTGGAATTTTTGAATATTGAATTTGAATATAGATTTGGTGCATGACACCCTTTGATCTCTATCCTAGCACCCACGTACCCATTCATGCACGATGCATATACCCAGTAGAAGCTAGTTATTAGGGTGGATTTGATTCAGGTTGTGTTAGTTTGAATTTAAACTTGAATTAAGTTAATTTTATTTTTATATTTGATTAGTGTACCAAAAACTATATCAATGTATTAAAAGTCTAACATGCTATTTCACGTGAATATCATTTAAGTCTAAAGTGTAAATAAATGTTGTATCTATCGTTATCTTATGCAACAATATAACATTGGGATTGTAGAAATTTGAACCGAAGAGCTCCCAATAAAAATGTGATGATATCATTTTTAAAAACTATATCAACAAATTGGTGGTTGAAAACTCAACAAGAATTATATGTGCTCTAAGAAGGTCAGACAATTAATTGTGTATAAATAAATTTTTGTTAGGTCTAAGTTGGTCTCAGCTTGGAGTCCTAAATCCTAAACCAAATTATATATACTCTAAGAAATGAATATGAAAAATAATAAAGAATTCAAAGAATTTAATATACACTAATAAATAAATAATTTTATGTAAACAATAACTGAGTCTAAAAATTGATTGATATAGAATAGATGGAAGGTGTGTTCTTCAACATGGCTTAAGAAATTTTTTTTATATAATCCAAATAAAAAAGCACTCTATTGTCGAAAATCAAACCTTAAAAAATCTAACTTTTCTTATTACTATAATTCTAGTAATGTTAAAGTGTGGATTGCAGCGAAGATTCTACCATGATTGACTTTTTTTTTTGTCCAATTATTATAGTCCAAAATGATAAGAGCCTTTGATCTTCTTTAACAAGATCTCAACCGTCCAATTAATCAATATGAGCTTTGGTAACTATTACTATAGTCAACGGTGAGCGAAGGGGATAGCCTGACTGGGTGGTAGTGAAGAGAGAGAAGACATATTACCTGCATAGTAGGTAGTATGTAATCCATTTTAATGGCCCATATTTAATTTCTTTATATTAAGGGCCAAGGTTATGGTAGAATTTTCAGGGTAGATTATAAGTTCAAATCCGGTAATAGTGTTGTGCATTTCTAGTTTGTCTTGGTTATTTTGGACTCTCACACTTTGTCGCAAAAAGGTATCTCGTGTTATTTTAGCAAAGCGAACAGCTAGATTAAAAGTATTTTTTTATTTGTTGTATGTATGTTATAGTCGTAAACGATATTGTTTTAACATACATAAAGGTTGTTAGAGTACAAACATATTCTTGCGCCTTCAATCATCAGTTTAAACTTTTGGTCGAGTTGGTTCTTGAACAAAGGTGGACCTTCAACTCTCACTATTGAAGGGGACAAAGCAATTATTTTGGTTTGATGGTTTCATGCTTTAAATATCCACCCCGAAAACCTTGAGGGACTTACTTGCTTTTTATTTTTCTCATAAAAGAAGGGATAGAATTATTTATAATAAGCCATTTATCATCTACAATTCAATTTTAATGTAAGAAATACAATCTAAAATATCAAAATGAGACCCTAACACATATATTAAATATTCAACTTCTCTCTCAAATCAATATTTTTCATTTGTGCAACATGGTGAACAGGTCCATAAATTCGTCATACTTTTCTTTAGAAAATGGATCTTGTGACCTAGTTCGAATTCTATGGAGGAGACCTTCCGCTGACATGAAGGATAGCTTTGACGCAACTTGACATTTTGATAGAAATCAACATACAAAAATCAAACAAAAGTATAAAAGTCAAAAACATCACAAATTTAAACCTCCTTACAATTGTTGAGACAAAAGTAAATAGTATGATCTATTGATCTCACAACTACGAAGACAATTACTAATCAGACAAAGAAAAATATAAGATCTAATCAAGGGATAACTATAACCCTCTTTGATTCCAAATATGGAAATGTAGTGATCAAAACAGATCATATTTTCATATTGTAATACACTTGAAAATTCACAAAAATCTACTAATATGAATAAAAGAGACAATAACTAAGAAACTTGAACCGAAAATATATGGCGAAAACCAACTGCTTCCGGCCTAAAACCCACCAGGTCGGGAAAATTCATTTGCCCTAAATCAAGTGTGAATGAAGAAGACAAGGGCGAAGGCAGCGTGGGTTAATTAGGTCAACTGACCCCCTCTGGAAACAATTAGTAACGTCAAAAATTATAAAAATTAGTTTTATTATAAATAAAAAATGAGGCGGGTAGGTACACGGAAATGCCCTTACCTCAGTGATCGCAGTGCATGTATACTATCCATTGGCTGTCGTGAGATCATGGGTTCGATCTCAATCTCTTCAAATTTATAAGTTCTCACTTTACTAATACTAGTTTAAATGTTTTAATTCACTTTAATTTGTTATTTAATCCTTCAATTTGTAGGTTAATTTACTTTTCTTGTTTAATTTGAGTTTATTTACCAAATTTAATTCCAAACTTGGTTAATTTGTGTGTTTAATCTATTACTGAATCCCTCAATTTGTGAGTTAATTTGTTTTTCTTGTTTAATTGGTGTTCATTTACCAACTTTAATTCTAAATTTGTTTAATTTGTAGGTTGAATTTGTTATTTAATACTTCAATTTATAGGTTGATTTACTTTTCTTGATTAATTTGTGAGCCTATTTGTCAATTCTAATTTCAAATTTGTTTAATTCTTCAATTTGTAGGTTGGTTTGCTTTTCTGATTTAATTGTTAGTTTATTTATCAATTTTAGTTTCAAATTTGTTTAATTTGTGAGTTTAATTTCAATTTTAGATTAGAATAAATGACATTTTCAACCCCCTGAAATTCTTAACTTTGCCACTGGAAGGACAAGGAGATAAACGAGAGTGAATTTCCTAGAAAGTGGAGCAACTACCTACCCCCTTCTTTTTAAATCGACTATTTGAGAAAGTTATATGATGGAGAGGTTTAGAAGAGGTTATGCATCCCTTCATTTGAAAAGTAAGATACTCAACGTAGATGCTGAAAAGTATATCTGTATATGTCAAATTGTTAACTGTTCATTAAAATTAACTTGTCAAATTTACATTGCACATACTTTTTTTAAATAAAGGATAGATTTATTAATTGAAAGTCATACGTCATCTATAATAGATTTTTAATCCAAACAAGTATATCACTAGAATAACAAAATAAATCCTTTGCACAAGAAACAAATTATTATGCTTTTGAACGTTCCTCTTCCACTTAATTGTTGTTTATAATACAATATTCAACTAGGAGATCTGTCAAACTTGTTTAGCTTGCTTGTTGAGAAATTTTACCTCCTATTATATTCGAAACTTGAAGAATTGATATCCATTGAAGACCTATATCGCAATCAATCAATAATCCAACTCAAAGTAACCAAAATAGTTTAAAATTAAATTGATATATTCACTCAGAAAGCGAGAAAAGGTACCACCCAACAAAAAAGAGTTTGGGGTAGGCCCCAAGAAGTAAGAACTAGATTGATGAGAAGGTTTTTCTAGAGAGAAAAAAAGGAAAAGGAAGAGAGGCGGCTAGGAATTTTTTTTTACCACCAACAGTTTGTTAGACATATCTACTTGTGTACATAATACATATTTCTTCAGATAATGACGAATTTTCACTGGGGTGATCTCAAAATTCGTATGCCAAAAATATATTTCTTATATTATATAGAAGTCCTTATCGCTAAATCAATATCAAAATATATTTTATCGTATTATACAATTTCATCTTACTTGATTAGTTAATAGAGTCACTCCACACCCCCCCAAAAGTTCATCTAAAATATCAAAATGAGACCCTAACATATATATTAAATATTCAACTTCCCTTTCAAATCAATATTTTTATTTGTGCAACATGATGAACAGATCCATAAATTCGTCATACTTTTCTTTAGAAAATGGATCTGATGACCTAGTTCGAATTCTATAGAGGAGACCTTCAGTTGACATGAAGGATAGCTCTTAAAATATTGGCAAGCATCATCGACACAACTTGACAATTTGATAGAAATCAACACACAAAAATCAAACAAAAGTACAAAGTCAAAAACATCACAAATTTAAACCTCCTTACAATTGTTCAGACAAAAGTAAATAGTATGATCTATTGATCTCACAACTAGGAAGACAATTACTAATCAGACAAAGAAAAATATAAGACCTGATCAAGGGATAACTGTAACCCTTTTTGATTCCAAATATGGAAATGTAGTGATCAAAATAGATCATATTTTCATATTGTAATACACTTGAAAATTCACAAAAATCTACTAACATGAATAAAAGAGACAATAACTAAGAAAATTGAATCGAAAATATATGGCCAAAACCAACTGCTTCCAGCCTAAAACCCACCAGGTTGGGGAAATTCGTTGGCCCTGAATCAAGCGTGAATGAAGAAGACAAGGGCGAAGGCAGCGTGGGGTTAATGAGGTCAACTGACCCCCTCCAGAAACAATTAGCAACGTCAAAAATTACAAAAATTAGTTTTATGATAAATAAAAAATGAGGCAGGTAAGTACACGGAAATGCCCTTGCCTCAGTGATCGCAGTGCATGTACTATCCGTTGGCTATCGTGAGGTCATGGGTTCGATCTCAATCTCTTCAAATTTATAAGCTCTCACTTTACTAATACTAGTAAAACCCACCAGGCCGGGGAAGTTCGTTGGCCTGAACCAAGCGTGAATTAAGAAGACCTGGGCAAAGGCAGCGTGGGGTTACTGAGGTCAACTGACCCCCTCCAGAAACAATTAGCAACGTCAAAAATTATAAAAATTAAATTTATCATAAATAAAAAATGAGGCGAAATGCCTTTACCTAAGTGATCGCAGTGCATGTACTATCCCTTGGCTGTCGTGATGTCATGGGTTCGATCTCTGTCTCTTCAAATTTGTAAGTTCTCACTTTGCTAATACTGGTTT
Organism: Carnegiea gigantea; assembly: GCA_029747015.1. Classification (NCBI taxonomy): domain Eukaryota; kingdom Viridiplantae; phylum Streptophyta; class Magnoliopsida; order Caryophyllales; family Cactaceae; genus Carnegiea; species Carnegiea gigantea. The sequence goes on from JAKOGI010002894.1 coordinate 66,821, forward strand.
AAATGCTTCAATTGACTTTAATATGTTATTTAGTCTTTCAATTTGTAGGTTAATTTGCTTTTCTCGTTTAATTTGAGTTTATTTACCAAATTCAATTCCAAACTTGGTTAATTTGTGTGTTTAATCTATTATTGAATCCTTCCATTTGTGAAAAATTTGCACTTCGGTCCCCTATGGTTTGGTGTATTAATTTTCGGACCTCATGAACTTTGAAAATAATTTCCGGAGCCTATGAGGTTTGGCATAAATCATTTTTGGAGTCTTAATATTTATTACTAGGTCCCTAAAGGACTTTAAATGCAAATACTTCAAAGCTATGGGTTGTTTTGCAAAACTAAGCTTATATTTATGTTTGGGTTTCTTGTAATGACTTTATTAGTACTAGTTATCACAATCTACTACTTCTATCATAAATACTATATTTTCTGTGATTAACGGCCCACCACGCTTAGCAAAAATAATTAAAATTTAATTAAAGAGTTTCGACCGTTACCTAAACTTAGTCGGCTTGGATTCCGGCGTTCTTCTATCTTCCGGTGTACAGAGATTTCTAATCTCAACCACTCCTTCCTTAGATCAGGCATAGCACAGATCCGTTTCATTTTCTACCTCGGACCGTAATCATTAATCAAGTTTTTAATCTTTTTCAAGGATAGTGAGACTTTAATCAAGAAATTATAATATTTAAGACACAAGGTTCGATTGGATAACATTCCCTACTGGGAGGCTTCTTTTATTGAAAGATTAAAAGTGAAAATATTATAACAGAAAGTTTGAAGAGGTATTTAAGCTAAGATCATTAGAGATGCTTGTTCATAGAGAAATGGAGAAACCTAACTTTTCGTTTGCTCAAGAATGCTCAAATGACCGTATCTCTTCTCAGCTCTCGACTTCTCTATTTATAGAGGGGATGGGGGTACATAGGATGCCCTAATGGCTACAGATTTTCATATGGCTACAGTTGCCAACAGTAAACTGACGGCTACAATACACATTGTATTTTACAGACTGGATACATGTCAAAATAGTACAATAATGGGGCAGCCTTTTCAGAACTTTTAATAATGACAAGACTAGTAATCATTATTGAGATTCTGTATACCTTCATCTCAAATTATATTTTTCAGACCATCATTATCTGGATAATCATCAAAACCTTCATTAATTTGGTTAAGATGCTCTGGATCATATTCTTCAAACAACTCAAGGAGATATTTCTTTCCTACTTCTGATAAGAATTTTCCAACTCCAATATCAAAGAGATAATTATAAATGTCTTCTGATTCTGCACCAACAACTTTCATGTAATCATTGAATTCGTTACTATAGGCAAAAGTAGTATTTCTACAATGTATTAATGTTTTTCCTTTTCCAATCAATGCCCAACATTGATGATAAATGTTGAAAAACCCAATAGCCCTTGCTAATGCAGGATCAGTAACTATATGTATCGGATCTCTATGAATCCAATTTTGTCGTTGATCATTGGGATCATCGCAATCAACAATTTGAACAAGATAATGAGTTGGCTTGACTTTTTCATTTTCATATTCAATCAGGGCGTTATAAACCTCCAAAGTTAAGTATCTGCGAATTGGAATTTTTGTTGGTCCCTCAGGAGATTTAAGAATCCAATGGAACCTTTTGAACATGTATTGCTGGAGCTTAGTTAAGGTTGAGAAAAATGAAAAATTAGGATCTGGAACTTCTGAGAAGTAAAGAATCATACCATATTTTCAGACTTTGAAGACAGGATCTAGGGGAGATATTGAATTGGTTGGGAAACAAATGCCACCGACTCCATATCTGTCGGAAAAATAGATCGTTGTACTCCAAGACTCCCAAATATCATAGGAATAATGATGATAAAAGTCGACGCAGGCTGCATACCATTCTTTGAACCATTTTTCTTGGATATGAGAATTTATTTTTTCTTGGATATCATAAGAACACCGAAGGTAGCTAATTTGTAATTCTAGAAGGGAAAATCTTTGGGCTATTAGATAGGTAGTAGAGAGTAGCCCAAAGCGTGATATACTTTTTATATGAAATTCCAGGTTATCAATAAGGATTTTACTAGAAGGTATAATCCGTTCTAGTAGAAGTGGCATTTCATTAAGGATCTCCTCCTTTTCTGACAGGAAGTCGACTTTGATGATCATCATTGGCGAGTTTTCGAGTTAGACTGTCTGTCAGAGAGTTCTTCGATCCCTGTATATGTTCAATAGAGAAGAAAAACTGGTTAAGCCATAACTGCCAACGCAGGAGTCGCCCTTACACTTGCATATTTGATAAATTCTTTTTACAAAATCGAGTATTTCTTTGCAATCAGTTCGAATGAGAAAAGGTTTAGGGCTAAAAAGATTAAGAATTTTTCAATTTCCGTTATGACTGCAAGAATTTCTTTTTCCATCGTGGGATAGTTGCATTTTGTTTTATTAAAACTTCCACGGTAATATTTACAGAGTTTTTCTCCTTCTTTGATTTTGAGTACCGCACTCCAGTGCTTATTGCTAGCATCTGTCTCAATAATTAAATCATCTTCTTCGTTAGGCAAATTAAGGACAGGAAGATTTTTACACATCTTCTTGAATTTTACACAATCTTTGTATCGTTAATAGTCCATGTCCAGCTAACATCTTTCTTGAGTTCTTGCTATAATGGTTTTCTTAGTTTAGCTAAATCTTTAATAAAATCATAAGCATAGGTAAGACACCCTAGAAACCTTTCTAATTGCTTCCTATCTTCAATTTTTTCAGAAAAATTTTCTATTTTTTGTAGAATATATTTTTGTAGAATAATCTGTCCAACTTTTATTTCTATACCTAAGAACTCGATTTCTTGTTCAGCATAAATGCACTTATTTTTTCCAAGTATAATACCGTGATCAATGCATCTTTGGGTGACAGCTAGAACATCATTTTTATGTTGCTCTATGGTTTTAGAAAAGATAAGGATATCATTAATGTAAACTAGACAACAATGATTAAGGTCTTTGAAAATGTTATCCATTCTTCTCTGGAATATTTGAGGTGTATTTTTAAGACCAAATGACATTATTATCCATTCAAAATGTCCTTGTGGGGCACTAAATGCAGTTAAAGGAATACTTTCCTCTTCCATTTTTGTCTGCCAACAACCACTCTTGCAATCCATTTTTGAGAACCAAGAGGCTCCTTGAATTCTGTTAAAAAGGACTGTTTTGTTAGGAATATAATAACCATCAAAGACAGTGTTATTATTAAGCTTTTTGTAATTGATTACCATTCTGGCTTTTCCTCTTTTTTTCTCAGCATGATTTCTTACCATGAAAGCGGGACTGGTGTGAGGACTCTCACTATTTCTAATTAATTCTTTATCCAGAAGTTCTTTAATTTATTTATTAAACTCTTGAATGTCCTGGTGGGTATACACAATTTGTTTAACTTGGATGATAGTGTTGGGATTTAATAAAGTGATTTTAGCAAATATTTTGTCTTTATCCCAAAATTTTAGAGGATTGTCAGAATAGAGTTCTTTGCATAATTTTTCTTATTGTTCAATTGTCTGCTCTTTAACAGATAACTCAAGTAATGAGATTGTTAGTGCTATTTCACATTGTGCAGGCATTACCTTCTCACCACACTGGCTGCGTGTAAATTCAATTTTGTGATGGGTGTAAGTCTTACTTAATTTTTCAATAGGAACTGAGTGACCATTAATCGTAAATATTATTTGGTTTATTGTCTGGGTGCATGGAGAATATAATCTTTGAAAATTATTTCCAATAATCATATCATGAGAGGGTTGATCAGTAGTCCACAGAACTGGTATAATACATTGAACTCCTCCTAATTCTATGGTTAATCCTTCTATGGCTTCATTATGGCTCATAACACTACTATCAGCTATTCTTACTTGTAAAGGTTTTTTAGCTTTTTTCCACATAAATTCAGGAATAATGTTCTTTTTCCAAAACATACAGAACAACCACTATCTATGTAGGCATACAGTCTGTATTTATTATATTCCTCTAAACATACCTTTATTGGGATATAGATGCTATTGGGGTTTATGTTGGTAGCTTTATAGAATATTTTCATGGTCATATTTTTGACTAATTCATCCTCATAAATTGGTTCACTAACAGTTCTAGTTTTGTATCCAATGATCTTTCTTTTCAGACTTGTTAATCGATCTAAATTGGGTCTTACAGTTTCAAAACTCATTCTACTCATTTCACTGGTCATGCTAATTGTATCATCTTCCTTATACTTTTCTTTAGCGGATGAAGATCCTTATCCCCAATCTGACTTTGTGCTCATACTTCTTAATAATTGGGGTTTAATGGTGATTTTTTCCTTCTCATCAATTTTTATTACATTTTTCTTATTAATTTTTGTAGGGTGGGCAAAGTTAAATATCCATGAACGATCGATTTTTATATCTTGAGGGTTAGACTTAATTCTTTGAATTTTCTGCATCGGGTTAGGACTTTTAAATTTTTCTGCCTCTATCATTGTTACCTTAGTCTTAGGGTCTATAGTATTATCTAACTTATAGATGATTTTCCAAAATATCTGTAACAGATATCCTCCTGTTTTCATGTCCATCCCGACTGTTTTGATCTTAAGGGATAAGAAATTTTTAGCAAATTCATCTTTTAGACTCACACAATATTCAGGTCGACAATTGAAACCTACTGACCCATTACATAAATTTGTTTTTATCCTTGTAATTATTTGATTATTAAATTTGATATGTCTGATATCACAGAGTAAAGCGTAAAGATCAATATCTTTACCATAATATTGTAATGGAGTGATTTGACCTTGAACACTTCCGATGTGGATATACCTATACTTTCTATCTTTGTTATGCTTAAGGATATTCTCCCAATTGATCAGATTAACTTCTCCAATGTCATACTCACAGCCTTTGATCTCAAGATCTCCTTCCATCATTTCACATACGTATTTGCTTTTTATTTGAAAAATAGATTTTTTATAGATCATGTCTTTTTGGATTATGGGAAGAACCCAATCTCCCTTAACTTGTTCATGATCATTATCTACCACAAATTCTTCTCCTTGAAGGTCACCAAGGCTTACCGAGCTACTTTCCATCATATGGCTAGTTTTTTCATAATCACTTTCTTCATATTCATTGTCCTCTATAATTTCAACAATTCCTTTGTTGTTGCCTAGGGCTAGTTCTAAAACTTCATCTTCACTAAGCTCAATATAATCTAGGCTTCCTAAAGTTTCAATAAGTTTGTTATTCTTCCTATTTTTGCATTCGTTAGCATAATGCCCTATTTTTTCACATGCCCAACACTTGCAGTTGTTTTTTCCTACTAGGCAATAAGCAGCTTTCCTAAAAAATCTACGTTTTTTTAGGACTCGATTTGTTATAATATTTTCTTCTATATTTTTTCCCTCTCTGCTTGTTAAAGCTCTTTTTCTTATAAAATTTTCTTTTTCTTCTTTTCTCAGATTCTTTTCCCCATTGGTGTGGTGAATCCCAACAAGTCAAGAACTGCTTCTTAATCTTCTTTTGCTTTTGAAGATCAAGACATTGTTCATTGATCCATTTTCGCAAATAGAAAATTCTCGCTCCAAGGGTATCTACAACATCTGTTCGTTCAAACCATGCCATGTATTTTTCATTAATTATAGAATTTATAAGATATGGCAATTTGTCATAGAACATGCCAAAATTTGTTTCATTATACCCAATTTTATAATAACATTGACTGAATTCTTCGATATAATTTTCTAAGTATCTCATATCCCATAATTTTATGTTATTAATTTTTCTTTTCCACTCGTGTTTTTTCTTTAGAATTAATTTTAGCTCCGATGAATTCGGTCTTAATTTCTTTACACAGACTTCTGAACATAGCAGCTGGTATTTCCATTGCTCTTAAAGTATTTTTACCATCTTCACTTAAAGAATCATACCAGTCAGCTACAGTGCTCGAGAAACTATGCTCGATATAATTTAAAAAGTTTGCCGCAGTCCATGTAGTATTTAAATTTAAGACACTGTTCATTCCCCTTTTCCAGTGCTCAAATATTTCTTCTCTATTACGAGCTCCATCGATGTTTAAGATATAACCAATTTGACTAATTGGGGTAAGGCCAATCTCTTCACAGGTCGTAGTTTTTCTTGGGACAAACCCGAAGGAAAAATTGTTTGTTCATCCTGCAGGAACATACTTAGGTCTCAAGAAATGAGTGTTTCTTCTAGAAGATTCACCAAATTCTTCAGGTTCAGGAACAACATTATTGAGAAGATTAGTCTCTATTTCATGTAAGTCAATTTCTTCTCCTATTTCGTTAATCTCATTTTCCGCAACCAGTTTACCATATTTTTTATCTAATTTTCGTTTAATTTCTTCTAATGGTAACGCATTAAGATCATTGAGTTTAATAAGATTCATTTGCTGATATATTTCTTCTTCTAGTTGGATATTATTAGTCTCTTGATTATCATCAGACAAGACATCATATTTATCACTAATAGCGCTCATGATTTTGTTTAGTTCTTCGGGATTTTATTCTTTATCAAATATTTTTTGTAGCTCTTCAAGGCTATATTTTTCATACTCCATCTTCCTTTTCTTTCTTTTCAGTAGATTTTTCACCAGATTATTCTCTCACTTCTTTTTGAATTTTTATCTCTTACAAAGGAAATGGAATTTTGTGTTTTGGGTTTTGAAAAGGATATTTACGCTGAAAAGGAGTGCTAATTTTAGGAGTAGCTTTTTCGCTATATCTAATTTCGTTAATAAGAGAAAGATGATCAACTGTTAACTAATTCTTAAGATCTTTTAGTTCAATCTCAATTTTAGCTAATTCCGCTTTTAGTTCTAAAACTATATCAGTAATATAGTTTAATTGGGGTGCTACTGAGATATTACCTTCCAGTGAGTGAATAATATGTGAATAATTTGGATCAGGACAAGCAGGTGATGCTTCTAGCATTAAATATAGTTAGTCACACTTAATCACGATTAATTGGCTTAATTAATCATTAGTTAGCTTAATAATCTTAATTATTTTTGTACACGTGGCTCTGATATCAGATGAAAGAGAATGTTGAGATCTATTAGTGAGCAAAAACCCACAAACACAATTTCAGAATTTTCGAAAGTAAGTTTTTAAATATTGGAGTTAAATTGTAAATTTTTAAAAGTTTAGGGGTCTTTTTGCAATTTAAAAGGGTCTGTAAATTATTATACCCAAACTTTGGGGTGTCAAAAATTATTATACCCAAACTTGAATGGGTCCGTAAATGCGTTTTCAAACTGATCGGGTCCAGAAATGATTACACTAAAGTACAATAGTTCGAGATGCAATTCTTCTTTTCATTTGTAGGTTAATTTGTTTTTCTTGTTTAATTGGTGTTTATTTACCAAATTTGGAATTGGTGTTTATTTACCAATTTTAATTCCAAATTTGTTTAATTTGTAGGTTGAATTTGTTATTTAATACTTCAATTTATAGGTTAATTTGCTTTTCTTGTTTAATTTGTGAGCCTATTTGCCAATTCTAATTCCACATTTGTTTAATTCTTCAATTTGTAGGTTGGTTTGCTTTTTTGGTTTAATTGTTAGTTTATTTGTCAATTTCAGTATCAAATTTGTTTAATTTGTAAGTTTAATTTCAATTCTAGATCAGAATAAATGATATTTTCAACCCCTCCCTAAACTTCTTGACTTCGTCGCTGGAAGAAGAAGGAGGTAAACGAGAGTGAATTTCCTGAGAAGTGGAGCAACTACCTCCCCCTTCTTTTTAAATCTACTTTTTGGAAAAGTTATATGATGGAGAGGTTTAGAAGAGTTTACGCATCCCTTCATTTGAAAAGTAAGATACTCAACGCATATGTCAAGTTGTTAACGGTTCATTAAAACTTGTCAAATTTGCGTTGCACATTTTTTTTTCATAAATGATAAATTTATTAATTAAAAGTCATATGTCATCTATGATAGATCTCAAATCCAAACAAGTACATCACTAGAATAACAAAACAAATCCCTTGCACAAGAAACGAATTGTTATGTTTTTGAACGCTCCTCTTCCACTTAATTAATCGCTGTTTATAATACATCCTTCAACAAGGAAATCACTCAAACCTGTTCAGCTTGGTTGTTGAGAAATTGTACCTCCTAATATACTCGAAACTTGAAGAATTGATATCCATTGAAGATCTATATTGCAAACCAATCAATAATCCAACTTAAAATAATCATAATAGTTTAAAACTAAACAGATGGATTTACTTTCAGAGAAAGAAAGTATCACCCAATGAAAAAGGGTACAGAAAGACGACTGAGAATAGAGATAGATAGCTTATCTAACATAAAATAATTAGAAAAATGTAAATAAAGTAGAGATCCTTTATCAATGGTAGGCCCTAAAAACTGGATTGATGAGAAGGGGGTTTCTAGAGAGAAAAAGAGGAGGAAGAGGGGCAGCTAGGAATTTTTTACCACCAACAGTTCGTTAGACATATCTATTTGTTTTCATAATACATATTTCTTCAGATAACGACGAATTTTCACTAGGCTAATCTCAAAATTCGTGTGCCAAAAATGTATTTCTTATTATATTACACAGACGTTCTTATCGCTAAATCAATATCAAAATATATTTTCTCGTATTATACAATTTCATCTTATTTGATTAGTTAATAGAGTCAAACCCTACCCCCCCCAAAAAAAAGTTCATATAGATATTCAATTATACATTGTATGAGTAATATTTACTTAATATAAAAGTAGCACCCATTAGATAAAATATAGCCTATCTACCCACTACAGAACTAAATTAAAATTTAGAGACAAGGAGATGAAGATATTCTCCAAGACAATTTCATACGAGCTCCCAGAGTACATGTTCTCATTGTCTATGTGTATATATTTTTCATGCGTGTATTTATTATATATTAATTTTTTAATATATATTTACTGATGTGACTCTTGAAAGTATCTACTTTCAGAAATATAATATACATATTATCCATCTAGATTTTGATTTCCAATTTTCACTAGTCCTCTCATATACAACACAAATTTAGGTGCATGAGATAATTTCATATTAGAATATAAATGGCAAGAGTCTATGGAGTAACTACTAATTTACTAACAGTGACTGAGTGATGTTTAAGCTCAATATGGCAAATAATGTGCTTACGAGTGGCTTCCATTAAAGCTGTCCATAATGAATAACTTACTAGCTGGCACCCCATAGTGATTTAAAGTCCGCAAAGAGCCAAAAATATCCGTCTCACAAAATTGAATTAGACGAAATGGTCTGTATTTTCATAATTGTTTAATACATAATAACATCAATTTATATTAAATAAAATACAAATTTAAGAAGTATTTTAATTTTTTTTTTCTTTTTAAGTCTCCGAGCTTCTACTATCATAATCAAACTACTATTACAGGCCTGATCTTTCCGTTGGAAAACACGGGTTAAGAAATAGGTGAAATTGATTGAGATTCATTGAGGTTAGTATTTTTTTTGTTGAAATGGGTTGAAGTTGGTTGAAGTTGGAAGAAGTTGGTGTATTTTTTTATATGATGGGTTGAATGCTTAACAGAAGCTCCACGTACGCTTTTGAACAGAATGCCCGCTATTCGTTCATCTTGGGTTTTTTTTTTGGTTGAAATGGGTTGAAGTTGGTTGAAGTTAGAATTCTTTTGTTGAAGTTGGTTGAAATTGGTTGAAGTGGGTTAAAGTTAATAAATTGAAATTTACCAACGAAAAGAACAAGTGCTACTAGTTATAAAGCAATTGATTTTTTTAAAAAAATTTATTTACGAGACTTAAACTTGAAACCTTATCTAAGAGAAGTAAATGTTAAATTACCTATTTGAATTAATCTGAATTGATAAGTAGATTATATTTATTAAAGAGCTATAAAAATTGAATTTGCCTGCTATTTCCATCACAAAAGGAGTGGGGTCATTTTGTACGTGAGTGATGACGTACTTTAAAGATAAGCATAAATCTATCATGCCTAACGTTGTCTATTTTCCTTTCTCGGAAGCATGCCTCTTGACTTTTGGAGCAAGGCAGGGTGCTATTCACACATCTAGCTCCTCAAAGTATAACGTAACGTACTTGATGTGATTATGACATGCATGCATAATTAAACATGTTCATAGTCATTAACTACTTTAAGGAAGCTAGCTGGGTGCCACGCACGTACAATGTACTTAATTAGGTTTATCAAAGCCATGACCATAAAGACAGGTCATGCAACTCAAATAGCCATATTCCAATTTGCTAGTAGTAGTCTTCCTCATCCTGTTTATTCCTGTTGGTTGCGCTCTAATTTATTCCATTTCTTTGAGTCTGACTACTATTTTTGTCATTATTAGTTGTACATATACTTAGAGCTGGCAAAAGTTGTTTGACCCGAATATCCGAATTTATCCGACTCAAAAAAATCAAGTACAGTTATAAATTTTTGTCCGAATTTGAATCTGGACACAATATTTTTTATATTTTTATTGTCCGAACTCGATTTGGACCCAAACATAACTTTGTTCGAATTATCTGACCTTGAAAAAACCGGGCATTGCAAATCAATTTTTTGTCCTAATTTTGATATTGTCCGATTTGTCTGACCTTAATTCTACACGAATCTGAATTTTTGCCAGCACTACATATACTTATCATTATTATCATTGTCGTTATAGATTAGAGGTATGTTAACTTAAAAGGGAATTATATACACATAAGGGGGAAAAAAAGTTGTGATATGCAATATTTCTAAATTTTTATGTAAGTTTAAAAAGTATTTTGAGATTTCAAGAGATGAAATAGGAAACTTGTACTTCTTTTTTTGACTGCCTATTTTTTGGGGTTGGGGGGGGGGGGGGGGGGGGGGGGGGGGGGGAGGGGCAGAGAGTAATAAAGCCATCTCATTAGGTGCCTCAGATTTAGGGTAATTTAGTGGGACTTAGATGGAGGGAGACTGTAAGATAAGCTAGGCTTAAGGCCTTTTGTTCACTCCTCAAACTCCAAACTTGAAAAAATTGAAGCCCATTGAATTGGAATTTGCACTTGGGGAGTGTAGGCTGTGGGGTAAACTAGATGGGGAAGGAGGTCAAGTGAGGATGAGGGATGAGATTATGAGAACGAGCCTACTAGCATCCATGCTTGTAAGATCGAGTGTAATGTGTACTCCTAAGATTGAGCATAATATATGCAGCAAAACTTCTTTTTTGGGTCTTTCGGTCTTTGTTTTATCAGAGTCGAGTTATTGTTGGTCCATAGATGAGTAGAACACTCCTATCACAGTTTTTCTCCATTTACAAGACTCGAACCCGAAACTTTGCTTAAGAAGAACAAATGCAAAATTACTTGAATCAATATATGTTGGTTGCAAAAGTTATTTCTTTGAATGTTAATGGAAGTGTTGGATTATGCCTATGCGGAATATTTTAGAAGATATCATCTTATCTATGGGAAGATTTTATCTTACTATAAAATATTTTTATTTCTTAAATTCTAGTAGGAAACTTAATAATTCCTAGAATTGTAGTTGGCGAGAGTAGATGTGTTGCGGTAGACATTGAGGGAGCAACTTTAATTTGAAGGTCAAAACTTCTCCTATAAACACATTGAAGGCTGGTCAGGGGCATCCCAAATCTCTGAAGTGAGAGTGTATATATGTGTATGTGTGGAGGGGGTCTCTTGATCTAATGCGAGGTCCTGGGTGATGGTGTGAGACTGAGTGTTTGTAGGGGGCATCTCGGCATCCCCAAAACCTAGGTAGGTGGAAAGTTGGATTCATAAGAATATAGGGGTAACTGAAACACTAGTTAGATGATAGTACGAGGTATAGTCTTGTGCATGTAGTCAATAGTGACATATCTTTTCTTATATCATGGATGAGCAAATTGTTGGGTCATGCCTTTCCCTCCAATCCGTTGAGGGGAAATTGATTGTTGTTTTGGTCATTCGATACTTCTAGTCCCAACACATGGTATCGAAGCTAATTAGTTTGAGATGATAACTCCATCTTTAGAAAGATTTCATTTTTGTATGTCCTGAATGCTATTTTGTCAAAATTCAATAGCTAATTTTTGTAGCAAATGATAAACTTTTTACAACTTTTAACATAGGTCTTTTTACTAT